>JABUQX010044028.1:0-15000 GCA_015478945.1 Trachelipus rathkii
GTTACAAGTTTAAAAAGAGGCGAAATGGTTGAATATGACTAAAAAGCCAATGAGGCAGGTTTTTAAAGACTAAGTGTATGAAATATTATATAAGACGCCGGGAAATGTTGCATACGCAGGGAAGGATAAAAAAAAAAGCATGTTTTTAACACCATGAAATGGGCATTACAAAGGGAAATAGAGAAAAGAGCCTCTCCTAGAAGGCAGGCGCCGGGGAACGGAGGAAAGCAATACTGCACAAAAAGATTTTAAATTAATGAGGCAATTTTCTTATTACGTGGGAAATTTCTATCATTTTCTAGAATAATTGGAATAGAGGATGGTAACTTTTGTGTGAACTAATTGAAATGGTGTAAGGAGAGTGTGAGGGTGAACACTTTCAAAAATCTGGGCGGAAGGGATAAATGGGCAGTAATGAAAAGAGTGATAGTGAAAGTGTTTGGTTTGAGCGATGTAAGAAAAAGTATGTAGTTTGCGGGAGGAGGTAATGGGGTAGAGTGAGAGAATGAAGTTGGAAAACGATAAATCCTCAGTATAGATAGGGATTACTGATGAAATGATTCAAGAATAGGAGGCGAGATGTGATTATTGGATATGGGGAAGTGCTGCTAACAAAAAGCCACGTTGTTTATGCCTGAGGTCTCTAGTCATTAGTTCTGAAGGAATGGAGGAGAGCAGAATAATCAGTACCCTTATATAAGGGTAGGGGAATAATATAGTAAGGTAGGGACTATAGCCGGAAATTAGATTTATTTGGAGTGTGTACGGCAAGATATTTATTGCGTGGGTTTTTGGGTGTTTGAAGAGAGCGGTGCGAGTGACTGATGGACGCATTGACGAAAGAACATGGTTGCAATTTTTAAAAGTGCTAAATGTTCATGGAACACAGAGTTCTATGTAATTGTGTAACAGTTTAAATGGCATACAGAAAGAAATGAGTTTTGATCAGACACTCTCAGAAGCAGACCAACATCAATAAGTTGTGAGGAAGTACATAATATGAATATAAATAAAGTTTAAAACGTAATTCAATTCCAAACTTTCACAAGAAACAGTTCTTTGTATTTAGGAAGTAAGTGTGGAAATCAAATTCTTTACATATTGAAACAAATGATTGATAGAAAATGAGGATGAGAAGTAAGAATTAAATTGTATTTGAATTAGGTTTTCAATGACTTGTGCCCCAGACCAGGCATATTACAGATTAATTGATAAAATCTCTGTTGGCAAATCGTTTAGTATATATGGTGTGTTTGTTGTCAGCGAATGGGCTTCTGAATGTAACGAAATTTTGCTATAGTGTGAAGAATCACGTTCGTATAAGAATAAATGGGATCTGGAAAACGTGAATCGTGAATCATGGTGGAGATAAGGCAGGAATGTGCTTTTATATCCCCTTTCTGATCATTAATTGTATCATGGATGGGGTTAAGGAAAAAAGTTAGACGGTAGAGTTGGCAGTGGAACGTTTTTATGAGCTGATGAAGAGATTGGAGGCCCTTGGAGGTCTCATTCCTGTGTGTGTTTCCTGATATCGTATTTGCACTCTTGCGAATGATTTGGTGTTGTGGTTTAGTGAGTTTTGAAGAAAGTTGAGCCTGGATTGGCGAGAAGGGATTTTTGGCATGCGTGTTGTAAAAAGAAATGGTTTTTGCATCTTAACGTAGCATAAGAGTGAGGGTTTATGATAATGAAGAAGGAGACGTGCGTAGTGTGAAATTTTGTTTTAGATTATTCACAAAATTTCACACTATCTGAGTTTAAATATTTATGGAATAAATGTTGGATGAAAAAATTAGGGGCTCGCCATGATGCAGGTTATGTAAGTACTACGGAAAGTTGTGGAATGGTAGGAGGAAGCGTTGGGTTGTCTGTTTAAAATTAAATCTCTTGGTGGAATGCAAAGGCGACTTTAAGTGTTTGAGTGCGCAAATGGGTGGGTTTACCATGACTGGTTTGGTTGTTTACTTGCGTGTTAACGAATATAGTTTGGTGAAACTATGGTGTGGAATACAGAAATATAAGAAATTCACTTTTAAAGGCCCCAATATATGTTCTCCAGAATTAAATTAAAACCTTAGGGGCTTGTGTTAGGATAACCTGTCTGTACTGATGTGGGAAGAATTTTGAAAAATGAGAAATGAACGTTGTAAGGGAGTTGTGTGGTGTGAGGAAAGATGTAAATGAGGATCAGTTTAAAAAATATTGACAAGGAAAAATAACGAGTATGTTATTAAGAAGGGGTTGTCAGGGTCAGCTAACTATGAATATGGTCAATTATAATTTTCATTTTTTCTTATGCGTTTATTGATTGGTATTTTATTTGTTCCTATAACCTCGGGAAAGAAAAGTCGCCTGATAAGACCATGAATGATAAGGGTATTGTTAACAAAAGAATGTGCAAGTATGTATCTAAGGAGGGATGTAAAATGACTGGACACATGACTTGTGTCAGCTGCAGTTTTTTCATTGGGTGTCTTTCTTTGTATTGTTGTATATTTGGTTTTTTTTTTTTTTTTTTATAAAAACCATTTTTCTTATTTTTTTAAACTCATTTTTTTTTTTCTACTTGCCGGTTTTCTTAAAGAACGGCCGGAATTTTATAGTGTTGGTGAGGTAAGAGTCAACTTTTTGTGAGTTGGGTTTTAAATGTGGGACAATCTACCGACTGGGGAGACTATTCCTTGCATGTTACGCACCTTCCCATATCTAGTGAGAAGTAAAAAAAAAAGAAGGATAATGGAAGAAAAATAAGCATTTTTCAACATTCATTATGATATTATTATTATTATTATTATTTATTATTATATTATTATTATTATTATTATTATTATTAAGCAAAATCTTTATAAGCATGATAGAAATACGCAAAAGATATCTGTCATTGTTGAAGAAAACCCAATAGAAAAAGATCCAAAAAAAAAAACGTTTCGGATTTTTTTTGAAGAAGAATTTTTGGCCAAACTTGTGACGGCTCAACAGTTTCCGTTGTGAGTGCGGCATGCAACAAGTTGAAGTGACAAGGAATTAAAAGGTTATTTATTGCCCAACTTAGTTGTCTTTAGATTGTGCCTTTGAAAATCAATTTTTATTTTATTTTTTTAAATGTTTCTTTGTTCAGTTTTTTTGAGCTGACGAAATCTGTTCCCTCCGTTGTGATAATTTTGATCTTTCCTTCCCTGCATCATTTACAGTTATCTCTTCTCTTCTCTTCTCTCTCTTCTCTTCTCTTCTCTTCTCTTCTCTTCTCTTTCTCTTCTCTTCTCATCTCTTCTCTTCTCTTCTCTTCTCTTCTCTCTCCTCTCTCCTCTCTCCTTCTCTCCTCTCTCCATCTCCTCTCCTCTCCTCTTCCTCTCCTCTCTTCCTCTCCTCTCTCTCCTCTCCCTCTTTCCTTCCCCCTCCCTCTCTCCTCTCTCCTCTCTCCTCTCTCCTCTCTCCTCTCTCTCTCCTCTAAAAAAATCACAACTTTGAAAAGCTTTCGTGCCAATGAATCATCACAGGCATAAAAGCACTCACATAAAAACATAAAACAAAAAACATCACATACAACCTACTACACAATCACTCTCACCTCTACACTAAATAAAATCAAAAAAACAATTTACACCAATAAATAAATCAAGAATTCACTCATCCATCGACCTTACTCCAATACTGCCTAACACCATCACTATCACAGATCTCCTACTATACTATCCATCACTCCTCCATACCATCTCTTTCCTCATCCTCTCCCTCCCTCTCCTCTCCTCTCCTCTCTCCAATAACTACCATACTCCTCTTTCAAACAAACTACTAACACATCAAATCCTCTAAACCTAAAAACATAAACACACTAAAGAGTCTTCCTCACAAAACCATACCAAAAAAAAATCAGACTCAAATCAAAAAAAAAAACATCATAAACCTCACATAACACATAAACCTCCTCAAAATCCACACTCAACTCTCCTACTACAACATACTCCTACCACCTCTGCCTCATTCCATCTCATCCTCTAAACCTCTCCTCCTCCTCTCCTCTCCTCTCTCCTCCTCTCTCCTCTCCTCTCCTCTCCTCATCTAAAACTAAACAACAAACAATCCTAAAAAAAACACCCAATAAAACCACAACAACAAATAAAACAACAAATCAACACCTAACAAATACAATAACATACTCAATTTCTCTCTCCTCCTGCTTCCCAGCTACCTCTCCTCTCCTCTCCTCTCTCCTCACATCCTCCTTCTCCTCTCTCCTCTCCTCTCCTTCTCCCTCCTCTCCTCTCTCCTTTCTCCTCTCTTCCTCTCTCCTCTCTCCTCTCCTCTCCTCTCTCCTCTAAAAATCCAAGTTGAACATCAACTCTTCTCCTCTAATCTCCTCTCCTCTCCTCTCTCCTCCCTCTAACCTACAAACCGATCCTTAACCAAAATCATCTCACATCATCAAAAATTCACTACATAAAACAACTAATCCTCTCCTCATACACCATCTACAACTAAGTACAACATAAACTCACTAAGCACATCCCTTCTTCCTCTCACTCATCAATACTCTCCACTCTCTACTCCCCACTCTCCACTACAGACTAATAAAATCCTTCCTCATCAACAATAACCATACCTACTCAGTCTCATCTCTCAACTTTCTACCTCTCCTAGCTACCATCAATCTACACTTCTCCTCATCCTCTCCAAGAAATTTATTTCTCAACATTTTCAGTCTTCTATGATCTGACAAACTTCATAAACAAAGAAACATAAAAAAAAAAATCTTCTACAAAAAAGAAAAAAAAACAGGAAAAATATAAATAAATAAAAAAGGAAAGATAAATAATAAATAAATAATAAATTAATAAATAAAATAATAATAAATAAATAAATAAAATAAATAAAAATATTTAATACAGTAACATCATCAACCTCCTTACCCCAGATTGGAGAAAATTACATCTACCCTAATGGTCACAGACTGCGACCGACCCTCACTGTGGTATCTCGTCCAAATGTGGGTTTCATCCCCTGGCCATGCCACAACCATACCCAATCACCAAACCCCGCCATTCTCCTATTATGCACCTTGCTTCTCGCCTCTTCCAAACCTACATTCCTCATCTTCAGGCATTCCTTTATGAGCTCTCCACTTTTTCTTCAGTCTCTTACCTAATCGGCCGATTCCAGCAACACTTACCGCTATACATCCTCTTAGCCAACAGCGACTATCATCCCATCCTTTCCATATGACCAACCATCCCAAGTACTCTCGTTTTATCTCTCATTTACGCCCTTCTTCTCACCACACAACTCCCTAATTGGTTCATCCCTCATTTTATCAATTTTCCTCACACCTAAACATTTCATAAGATTGTCCATCTGACACATTGTAACCTGTAGAATCTATATCCTTATTTCAGACCTAGTTTCACTAGCGTATACATAACAACAGATAACAACATACCTCATGGAAAACCCTAATGCACCCAAGCCTTAGTCCCATTACATCCACCCACGATTTAATTGCAACACAACCTATCCTACCATAATAACACAACCAAACAACATTACTACACTCTGCATCATTCGTTCCCTTTTTCTCCCAACATATATCCTAAATATTTAAAAACTCAGAACTACTTAGTTAATCCAAGTGCTCCAACATCTAACACATACAATAACACCGCAAACATTAATAATAGTGATCATTCTCCTCACCAACATCACAGTACACATAATAAACCCCTTACTCTTAATCTAAACATTACTACCACCTTACAATTTTTCTCCAGTAGCCCATTCCTATACCAAACTATTTTGTCCTTATACAGGACCACCTCAAATACCCCCACCCCTACTCAACCCTAATTCCCTTAATACCCACACACTCCTTCCACATAATGTCCCAACCCTATCTAACCTCCCATACCCTACATATCATTCTCAACTCTTACTAATAACACAATTCCAGTCTCGCTCCACAACAAAACTCCAAATATCATCGCGAACAACTCCATTAATCATAATAAGACCAACTAGGTGTTCAACCCTCAAATTCTTCTATCCATTCTTCCATTACTAAAATCATACATAACCACCATCCTCTGTCGAGCCTCTATCTCTATTCTTCATAACTCCACATCATATTAAGGATTGCAATTAACCATATAGAGACTTATCTACATCTCTGACGCGAACTCCATATACCTCAGTTACTTAATATTAACCAAATCACCTATTCCAAAGCTTAAGACATTAAATCTATTATTTATAAAGACAAACCTTATCGAAACGAACTTTAACATACCACACCTGATTATTCACTAAACATACAGAAAATTCCATTTTCTAAGTAACACCAGAATACTCTAACAAACACATATTCAGTGCAATAACACAATCTGCCAAAAGCTTATTCCACTATTCACATCCTATCTCTTACTCATCAATCCTATCATACGCCGTTAGCATGCTCCTATATAAGCACTACAATTAACAATAAACTAAACTTGTTTACACCATGCCCATCACACACCTAACTCAGACGATACATTTCTGAACGCATCGATCCATATTCCCATACTTTGTTCATTATTCTTCCTTGAATAAGGGACAGCACATAGAAATATATGTATACCTAATCATTTACATCGAAGGTAAGATGGTTAGCGTGCTGTGAATAGTTCGAGATTCCACATTGGCGTCGTATATGTTGTTGCTTGAATAATATATATTATTAGTAATCTTGAAGAGATAGATTTGGATGTTAGGAAAAAGGCTTTGCACTCCTTCATTAAGGTCTTGGAGAGTGCGAGATGTGCAAATATTGATATTTCAGCCTAAATCTTTCTTGTTGAACTTTTATCCAGACTACCCTGAATGCTCTTATTCCTCTTTTTTATTAATTGTGTTACACTACGCCATGAATGGCTCAAGAGAGTTATTGTCCGACAGAACGGCGAGTGTAAGAGTCTTAGATTATAGTTAGCATGCGTGTTCACGATATTCACACCCTATGTTGATCGGGATAGATACCAAAGTCAGTGGAGAAAGCCACGTCCGGACAGTGCATTTGGGGCACAAACCCTCTCACGGGCTCGGGCGCACAAATAGAGACCTCGTTTTCTATCGAGGCCGTCGCACGTGCTTAGTCCCTAATGTATGCGAGGGGACGGTCCAAACTGGCAGGGCGCAAGGAGCCCGTCGACGTAGCAGCCTAAACTCTGTTCATTACTCAGTGAATTCTATTTAGACGAGCGTATCACCCGCCATCCATGAAATAAGCACCGCACCCTCCGAGCTCGCAAAATTTTCTCAGAAAGGAGGAGATTGATGATATTGTGCAAACAGATACAATTAATAACTACAGTACATCAACGCTATAATACAATAATAATACGTATATATAATACATATACCTACTATAGATCAATAATATATGATCATATATATATATATGTCTAAGGCGAAAATAATTATAATTATATTATATTATATTTGATTATTTGCCTTAGTTATATATATTTATTATAATATAAATTTTCTTTTTGTTATTACTTATTAACACAAAATATCAATTTAAGCTAGAAATCACAGGTTATACATGCATAATAATTATATTTAGAATTTTATTACTATATTTAATATATATTTTCAAAATTATAATAATCATAATTTTGATTTAACTAAATCACTACATATGTTTCTCCCGATCTATATACACTATAACATGTAATATCATTAAACAGATATATATATATCATATATATACTCTAATATATATATTATTAACACTAATACTATAATTTATATTAACCCATTATTTTATTTACTTAAATAATAACATTATATTTTTATTATTATTGCGCTTTATTATTATCTTTAAATACTTTTATTATATTAATATAATATTTTTTTATAAAAAATATGAGATATTTTTAATTTAGCATGACCACAATAATTATAATGATACTATAATATATATATGTGAGTTATACTTGAAATATTAATATAAAATATCATTATATATTTTATATAATATATATATAATATATATTATACTACCAAATATTATATAGTTATATATATATTACATTGATAATATTTTTTTATTTATTTATTAAAATAAAAATTATAAATTTAATACTCTTAAGAGTTAAAGTAGTATATACCAATATAAGGTAATATGGTTGTAATAAACTAGTATTAGATATAATTTGAATGACTTTATATTTGTATATTTTTTATTGCCTTTAACTGTGATAATACCTACTAATGTAGTCTATCGAACGTCTGGCTTGTGTTCATTACCGACTCTCTCTTATGATTCTTGTAGTGACTGGAAATTGTAGTTATCATTGTATTCATTGACCAAGTGGAATTTAGAGCGAAGATTGATGCATAGTCTTGATTAAACAAGCTCTGCGTCTCCGCCTCAATTCTACGTATAACTTTGGGACCGTGGTTCGTAATCTCCAACATGGTTGACTTCCTTTGCTACATGAAGACCGCATGAGAGGAGTTTGTTGGTTCTTTGTGTATGGTCTAATTATGACTGATCCTTGAATTGTATTGTTATCCTGCTACTGCTCCTTTTTTTAAGTCTCGTGTGGGTATTGAGAGTAGTGTAATTCACTATTTGTGTAATAGCATGATATTATAAATATATTCACCATCCTATAAATTACTCTACGCCTAACATGACACTAGTATATATCAATAATTGTGTGTGACGCGTTCATGGTAGCCGGACAGATGATTATCGAACTTCTATGCTCTCACAAGTGAGAGACCAAAAGTTGACGGATCCTTAGCTAGTAAGATATAAAAAACAAGCTTAATCCACTGAGTCTACCGCGGATTTTCGATTAGTATATAATATTTATATAATGCTATAATATTATACCTTAGTTTAACTCTTCATCTTGTCGTCCTTTTCGCCCAAGGGAATCTGACTTCAAGATTATCTATTGCACTTTAACTTGCTATTATACTCATATATTAATAAATATTATCAAATTTATAAATTACATACCCCTTTAAAGTACAAGTGATAAAAAAATTATATAGATTATATAATATACTAGAATAGGTGAGTTATGTATACTATATATAATCAATATGTGAATATACCTTATAATAACCACCACCTTATAAAGACTCAATTATGTATTAAAGAATACGAAGATGTGTGTGTGTGTATGTGTGTGTGTGTGAGTGTGCGTGTATGAATAAAGGCAATAATAGCCATAAATGAAATAATACACATTCAACATTGAAATAACTTTCATCTTTAATGATTAGACTTAATTGTGTTATGTATCATGTGACTTTGAGAATAACAAGTAAACACTATTAAGTGTTGTCTCTTATAATAAAAGCGGTGCAATGCTGGCATTTACTTGATATTTGTGCACATATATATATAGACTCAATATAACACATATTATTAATACTGTCCCTAATAAGCACTATCAATATAAATATATGTCATATTACTTTAGCTTTATTAATCTTTAGACATTATACTATCTTGACGTTCTATATATACTTTTAATTTCATTTAAAACTCGTGCCTCACTATATTTCAATAGCTTTCTGGCTCTTTTAACTTGCAACTGTTGTAAATATATGTACTTTACCTCCTTGATTATCAAATCTCCGATATAATTTAGACTTAACATTATGTTTTTATTCATTTTAAATTGTTAATAATAATTTAAAGTGACTTTTCAAATTATCTTATTTTGTTTTATTAGATAATTTTTTGTTATTTTACATATCTTTTATTACATTTATTTATTTTTATCACATTTTGAAATCTACTATCATATTTTTATAATATTTTTATTGATCATTACTGATTCCACTCGTTACTAGTATTCTTACTCCTACGTGCAACTTTGACTCATTTTATTTATTCGAATGAAAACACATCACTATGGGACACGAGCCATAGGTACCCATTATACAACATTCACCGTATGACACTATAACACATAATCACTTATGACATTAATTACTTTAACCATTAACACTTACATTTACATCACTATACACCAATTCACGACACTATGACACTTATACACATTCACTATGACTCAGTATTGACACTTACATTTACCTTAGACACTTATTTACACGTACACACACACACACACAACAACACACATTTACTTACACTCACACACAATTTTACTTACCACCGCCATTTCTCTACTTAACCCCCCACATATCTTACTATTACTTACAACTTCACACATATTGTATTACTGTACACTCACCAGAAAATTACTTACCAAGTCAAACACTCAGATTTACTTCACACATGATTTTATATCAATACTTCACACGCACACTCACACTCTACACACACAAATAAAAGATTGGTTATTTTAACCATTACACACACACACACACACACCACACAACAACACACCAACCGACACACGACAAAACCACTTACAACACTGCTAATAACACATATCTTTTGGCTTAAATTCCTTGGTTGATGTATTACATGCACTTACGATTTATATTAATTGTAATTTATTATCATGACCTTATATGGCTTTTGTAAGTTTCTGATATAGATCCACATATACCACGCAAGCCCCTTTAAGTCTACACTTCCACACTTAAATTTCGCCCTAATCGAGTCAATTTTTATTTCAAATATTAGAACCGCGTATATTTTCTTGATCATAACTTCAAGGCAAACTCCTACTGTCCTTGACCTTTTAATACTAGCATCCAACAGTTATCACTCGCGGAGTGTTAGATCGCCGCGCTTACCGATATAAATTATCATGAGCGTAATACATAATAATATATATAAAATTTTTTAATATATTTCCCTGAGTTTCCTGTGGACAAGTGTCAAAAATCAAGTAAAAAACTCTATTGATTTTTTTCATAGATTTTAGAGTTTACATAGATAAATTAAATAAATTCAATAATAATATTAATAATATATATATATAACTAATATAATATAAATAATTAATATTATACATATATAAATATATATTATAAATATAATATATATATTAATATACATACTCATACTATATATTTAATAATATATATATAATATATATTAATTATTTAATTATATATAGAGTATTATATATATATTAAATATCATATATATATATATATATATATATATTATACTATATATTATATATATATATATATATATATATATAATATTATAATATATTATTAACTATAGATTAAGGTAATTACTCACTCAATAAGATAAAGATATGAGTAGTAAGCGTGAGAGAGAAGAGAGAGATAGATGAAGGTCAGAAACTAGAGTAGATAGATAGAAAAGATTATATATATATACGGTATCAGAACTATATATATTATATATATATTGTAGGAATAGAAAATGTACGTCGGTCAAAAGTTAGATGACGGATGAGAGAGAGTTGAGAGAGAGAGAAATGAGATTTAAGATTCAATCTGCAATTTCGTCACCTATGCACTCTTATGCTGACTGCTCTACCCTTCAATACCCCTTTCTCTAGGAGGGTGGGCTTGGAGCAATTGATGATCTCTGTTATTTCTCATATCAATAATTAAAGTAAAGAAAATTTGATTGTTTTCAACACCTGAAGAATTCAATTTCTTTATCAATCAGCTCGACGAAATCTTCCACACAATTATAACACCTTTGAGAACACAAATTAAAATTCTTCATCCTTAATATTATTCCATTTATCGGGATTTTTCATGAAATTATCACATTTTTTTTCTTGGCTTGGTGCTATGAGGCCCCTTTCAGAACTTATTCACACAACTCCAGTCACTGGTGCTGAATAGGGGTGCCGTTCACCCTCACATGAAGCATGTTTCAATAAATCTGGAGATTTTTGACAACACAACTCTTCTTTTAGACTTATCAAACTGATTCTCTACTCTCCATTCTGATTTTCTATTCTATTCTCTATTCTATTCTGATTCTCTATTCTAATTCTGATCCCTATTTGTCATTCAAAATTTTGCATCTTTTTCCTTATAATATCGCCACTACACACTACACACCACAGACTACACACTACACACTACAACGGAGACAACTCTTCTGAACATTCTGGTCCCGTATATTCTCCCATGAGGAGAGCTTGTGGGACTAGTCTTTCAACACAGTTTCATGTTTTTAATGTCCAGTTCTCTAACCCAAAACCTAATCGTTATGCTCATTCTTATGTACTAAAATAGTAAAATCTAGAACGCTCCTATTTCTTCTATTTCTCCTCTTCCTTTGATTTATATACATTCAAACACCATAAATCTGGACATATCGATTTTAATCTGCGATTGGAAATGATGTTCCCCACCTCTGGTTGACATATGTAGGTCACCCACTTTTTCCTGCCGGAGGTGAAAAAAATTGTAATCGTAGTAGTAGTAGTAGTAGTAGTAGTAGTATATAATTCTGCTGTAATAAAGCGGGTGATAAAAATATAATTAATTATATTATAAATGTTTGTATTTATATTTTCAATATTATTATTATAATATTAGAAAACTATATAAATGAGTGTCGTACGTAAATGTAAGAGAGAGAGAGAGAGAGAGAGAGAGAGAGAGAGAGAGAGAGAGAGAGAGAGAGAGAGAGAGAGAGAGAGAGAGAGAGAGAGAGAGTTCAATCTAATAATTTGCAAACCATATTCTTTAAAGAATTCTTGTTTGATATCTGAAATTTGAAATGAAATTCAGATATTTGTTTATTTATTTAGTTATTTTTATTCGTTATTTATTTTTATTTTCTATAGTTCGCTTTCATATACTTGTTTTCCATATTATTATTTATATATATATATATATATATATATATATATATATATATATATATATATATATATATATATGATATATATATATATATATATATATATATATATATTTAATGAAGAAAGGGGAACAATTTCAGGGGTTTTAGACAACAACAGATGGAGCAGCATCTACAATCAAGAAAAGTGGAACTGACTACCCCATCAATGTGGCCGCAAATAATAAATAAAATAACCAGCAATAATGAAATAATCTAACGTTAAACCGTAACATTGAGCGCAGCAGGCCTGTTAAAGGTCACGTGTCGTTACAAAAATGCGCCGTCAGAATTAGCCATCATTAAGGGTTAGTATTAAAATTGCGTACATCGTGTCGAATAGCGGTATATACAGTGTAGGTATCTCTGCCTCTTCTATACTCAATCAAGCCACCAGCAGATGGTCACAATGAATACGACTGAAAAACAGCGCTGGTGATGCCATTTCTCCGGGAGGCCGCGCTAAGAAGCGTTTGAACGGCCACTGAGGCGGGGCCGAAATTCTGTGTCACAGGTTGGTGATTTGCAGCACATGGAGGGAACAGGTGATTGAAATGTGCGTGGAGCATGGTCACGTATCGAGCAGAAGGGGAGCTGAGCAGTAACATTTTCAGAAGCCATCCATTTACGTTGAGCTAGCGTAAAGTACTACCAACATAAACGGCATCACAGCCGTTACAATTAAACATCAATTTGATTTTCAATTCCTCCTTTACAATTGCTTCTTTTTGTAATCATAAAGAAAAAACACCCTCGCTACTCCGCTCTTCTGTTATTTACAAATTCAATTGTAACGGCTGTGATGCCGTTTATGTTGGTAGTACTTTACGCCAACTCAACGTAAGAGTGGATGAGCACAGAGGTGTTTCCACACGCACCAACCTTATACTCAATTCCCCTTCACACTCCGCTATACGTGACCACGCTCACACGCACGACCATTCCTTCAATCACACAAATTTTTCCATATTAACCCAAACAAAATCACCAACCAACTTAAATATTTTAGAATCTTTACATATTGCCGACATCAAACCCTCCCTCAACAACGATAGTGGCCTGTTTAAACTACTTCTGCTTTAACCTCCCAGATGGAAAGTGCTGTCCGCCTTCACCTGTATTTATGTTTTTTCGAGTGTAATACATTTCATTGTGACTAAGTAAGTTTCCTCACGTGTTCGTTCTCTGTTTATAAAATAGCTGATTAATTATAAGAAATTTTTGAAAAGTTACCCCTCATATAATTGTAAATACCACTTATTCATTTTGATAATGTTGTTATATAATTTTAATACTAGCCATGATTGTTTTTGAGTTTCTAATTCTGTTAATTTACTTTTGTTTTTTGTAACATTTTTGTGACTTAATTTAAACAAATGTATGCTTTTTGAATTTAAC
Source organism: Trachelipus rathkii (assembly GCA_015478945.1). NCBI lineage: Eukaryota > Metazoa > Arthropoda > Malacostraca > Isopoda > Trachelipodidae > Trachelipus > Trachelipus rathkii. Next base: position 14,219 of record JABUQX010044028.1, read on the forward strand.
TGCTTCAATGTTTTTAGTTTTATAACGTTAGATTATTTCATTTATTTGTACTAGTTCTATTTTATTTATTATTTGTAGCCTGATGATGGAATCAGTCGAGTTCCGAAACGTCGTTTTTTCTTGTTAATAAAGATCTCTCCATGTTGTTGTCTAAAGCCCTGGTGTTGCTTTTCGTTGTTAAATTAAGATTCCCCAACATTGACTCAATATATATATATATATATATATATATATATATATATATATATATATATAAAGCAGAAAGATATATAAGTATATATATATATATATTATATATATATATATATATATATATATATATATATATATATATATATATATATATATATATATATATATATCAGTGGTAGTTTTTCTGGAGAGGCGGTGCCTCCTAAAAAAAATTACAGAGTGCAAAGGAGTAGAGAGAGGCCTCCATTGCTTACCATTCTTCGATTACTTTTTTACATATAAAGTAATAATGTTTAAATTTGATTAAACTAGAAAAAAAGTTAGAATTCACTTGAAATTACAAGGAAATTTTGAAAATTTTTGGCTGATGTCGAAAAAATGCTTATCAAAACACAAACAAAAATAAACGGAGGCAGATTTCAAAACTTCTCCTTGTGGGAGGAGGCATTCTATTTGTGAGAGTGCTTGTCGCTTAGAGAGAGGTACTCGTTTTGGTTAAATTCTAGTTAAACGGAAGCTGAACACTTTTATCAAAGTTAAAATTAACATTTTAAAGGCAAAGAAGGTAGGTAGGTTGAGCAATAAAATTG
>JABUQX010044029.1:0-2500 GCA_015478945.1 Trachelipus rathkii
AAGGTATAGGGATCACTTTTGCTGTCTTGAAAATATTTGGAAAAACTCCTGTCAAAAATGACTCATTGAACAAGTGTTTTAAAGGGGTGGCTATTTTGTCGCAGCGAGTTTGAGGATGTGGTTGGGGATAGTATGAACATCACATTTTTTGTTTTTTAATCCGGCGATTACCTTTTTTACCTCAGAGTCTGTGATGTTTATAAAGGAGAAATGAGTCTCGTAGTAGGGGAGAAAAGTCAAATGATGTTCGTCTAGGGGGTTTGTCTTCAGATTTGTTTTACGGCGTTACAAAGTACTCGTTATCGTCCGCGAATCATCTTTGGTCCGTTTTTTAACTGATTAATTTATATTCCAGCTCTTTTTTACAGTGGGAGTTTTTTTTTGTATTGTTGTTGATTAATGAATGAGTCACAGGAGATGTTACTCTCCATCAGCGGGATTGGAAACTGGACTTCGCGTTGCTGAGTTAACAGTAACCGGATGCTTTTAACAACTTTAGGCCATCCCGTCCAAAAGAAAGCTTCAGACGTAGTTTTTTAAAGCATCCCGGTTTTCTTTCTCATCCCATAATTGTAGAGTACTCAAAGCCTGGCCCCATAATAATAATATTATAAATAATATAATAATAATAATAATATAATAATATATAATAATAATAATAATATATAACTAATAGATATGTAATAATAATAATAATAATAATAATAATAATAATAATAATAATAATAATAATAATAATAATAATAATAATAATAATAATAATAATAATAATAATAATAATAATGAAATAATTTAAATTTACAATCATTCAAAAAAATTCGATTTGCAATATATGTTAGAAACTAAGCATATTTGTATTAAAAAAATAATAAAAATAAATATTTTTGAGTCTTGGATGAATTTTAACAGTTAAAAACCCTTCTTTGAAAATATATATCACATATGGTTTCCATTTAAGCATCTTTCCTTCCAATATTCTTTTTTACATTACTTTACTAATTTTCTTTTATATCACTTCTAACTATAAAAGTTGATATCAGTATTGATGTTTGTATTGGACTTCTTATATTATTTCAAATATATTCTTTCTCTTCCACATGAGTTGGAATAGTTGGAGATAATCAGACTCTGGTTCTGATTCTGAATTATTTTAATTTTCTATTCCAATTTTGATTCCAGTTTTTTAAGATTGTTATTTCGATATCAACTATTTAGGATCACGTGATTTTCAAATCAGACCCGGATTTCAGAAAGTTTTCAGTCTGCTCTGATTCTGATTCCAATCCACTGAAATTCAGCGATAACGATTTCTCAACCCTGGCAGGGTTATTCCAAGTTGGAAACTAGAAAATTTGAAGTGATTATCACTGGCGAAGAGTCGTTTATTCTATATTCGAAATTGACTCTTAAAATTTGGTGTACTTTTGACCATTCTCGTACTGTAAGTCTTTATATACTGGTTGCATGATAAATTGTCTCCTTTAAAATTGCAAAAGTCATACCCCTTATATTTTATTCCAAAATAGAGAATCAAATTATTTCTTTGTGCATAGAAAATGCGATGGATATTCAGATTAATTTTTCCCATTTTTCAGTTGTTTTTGGTACTTTGTTAAAATCCACCACCTTATTTTATTTCTTCTTTTTTCCAACTTATGTTTATTATATTTACTTTTAAGTTTCATTTATGCTCTACCTTTTGCTAAACTGAAGAGTTCTCAAAATATCACGTGACTTTACTAAAGGCGACTCTTTTGCTATCCTTTTTTTCAACTCATTCAAAATCAGTGATGCATAATATTATAATTTTTCAAAAAAAATTTTCCCCGATTTCTCCTTGCTTATTACTACGAAATTATAACCCTGCTGTGACACACAAAATTTGTTTATCTGAGGTTGCATCCCTGGAAGCAAATTCTCTTTGTCTTTGCCTATCAACTTCTACATTTTCTTTTTGCTGGAAGAGTGAGTTTATTTAGACTGTGCCAACAAAAAGGGAACCCATCTCTATCCTATTTATAGTCCTATTACCCTAACCTTTGCCATCTCTAAAGTATGCAAGTCCATCCTTTTAACGGAAAGATTTATAAACATCTGATTTTATCTAACCTTATAAGAGGAGGGAACTAGCGAACCCATAGTGACGAGAACACCCCATCGGGCATTTATGTAGTGCTAGGGTATGTCCCGTAGTACTCAAATACTCAATAGGTTGTCACGCATCGCTTTTATTTTAAGCATCCTTCTCTATATACAAAGCATTTACAATATTACACGTCACTACCTCCAAAATAAGTTAAAATTGCATTGATACAATCGTTCTCGGAGAAGCCAAGGGGCGTGGTTTCCAAAGATAGCCCATCATCCACCCTTCCCCCATCACCACTTGTGAGTTGAAGGCCTCTGGTGGCGAGGTTGGTGCTACCACACAACGATCGGACTGCTCTTGTACACGATCTTTACTCTTCATTAATACTGAAATCTTTGCAGCCTTTTCTAT
>JABUQX010044029.1:5000-12500 GCA_015478945.1 Trachelipus rathkii
AAAAAAAAAAAAAAAAAAAAAAAAAAAAAAAAAAAAACAAAATAATTAAATCTTTTATTAATTTTTAAGTTTATAACCCAAAATAGGATTTTACATCATAAAAAGTAAATCAGTAAATCAAGTAATCAAACTACCTCCCGCTACCCTTCATGATCTATTGATCCTATTGAGCTATTGATCTATTGATTCAAGTCATATTTTCCTATTAAAATTGTTATGTTTTACATAACCTAAAGCAGTAAAATCCAAGTAAATCCAACTACCAATCCAGCGCACCTCCACCTACGCATGATCTATTGATCTATGATTCATTTGATTCAAGTCATATTTTCTCTATTAAAATTGTTGTTTTACATACCCTAAAGCAGTAAATCAGTAAATAGTAAATCCAGCCAACCTCCTACCATCCGTGATCTATTGATCTATTGATCTATTGATCCTTGATCTATTGATAATTTGATTTATTCATCTTTGATTCAAGTCATATTTTTATAACAAAACACAAAATTTTATATATTTTTATGTTTATAACTTTAAAAATTTGTATTTTTACACATTACCTAAAAATCAGTAAATCAGTTAATCATACTACCCTCCTATCCAACCATGATCTATTGATCTAATTGATCTATTGATCTATTGATTCAGTCTATTTTTCTATTAAAATTGTTATGTTTTACATACCCAAAGCAGTAAAATAGTAAATCAGTTTAATCAAAACTACCCTCCTCCCCCTTCCATTGATCAATTATCTATTGAATTCTATTGATTTAGTCATATTTTTACTAAAATGATCATGTTTTACATACACTAAGCAGTAAATAGTAAAATCAGTAACTCAAACTGCCCTCCACCCCTTCCGTGTCTATTGATCTATTGATCCTATTGATCTATTGATTCAAGTCATTTTTTATTAAAATTGTTATGTTTACATACCCTAAAGCAGTAAATAGTAATATTTAACATAACAACTGCCATCCTACTTATTCGTAATTCATTGATCTATTTGATCTATTGATCTTATTGATCTATTGATTCAAGTCATATTTTTTAATAAAATTATGCATTTTTTACATCCCCTAAGGCATAAATCAGTAATAAGTAAATCAAACTGCCCTCCTACCCATTCGTGATCTATTGATCTTTGATCTTTGATCTATGATTCAAGTCATATTTTTGTATAACATAACACAAAACTTTTATTTATTTTTGTATGGTTTTCTTTAAATATTTTGTTTCTAAAAAAAATTATTCTTTTTATGTTTTATAACCTAAAAAAATTGCATTTTTTTTACATACCCTAAAGCAGTAAATCAGTAAATCAGTACTGTAAATCAAAGTATGTCCTCCTCAGACCTTCCATGATCTATTGTCTATTGATCTATGATCTATTGATTCAAGTCATTTTTGTATAACATAACACAAAAACTTTGTATTTTATTTTTTTGTTTTTCTTTTTCCCTTAAAAAAACCCCCAATTTTTTTTTTTGGGGGTTTTTATGTTAAAATTGTTATGTTTTTACATACCCTAAAGCAGTAAAATCAGTTAATCAGTAATCAGTAAATCAAAGTACCATCCATCCCCACCCACCCTTCATGATCTATTGATCTATTGATCTATTGATTCAAGTCATATTTTGTATAACATAACACAACTTTTATTTATTTTGTTTTGTTTCCTTAAAACATTTTTGTTTTTTTAATTAAAAATTGTTAAATGTTTTTACATACCTAAAGCAGTAATCAGTAAATCAGTAAATCAGTAAATCAAAGTACCCATCCAGCCACCCTCCTATCCCTTCCATGATCTATTGATCTATTGATCTATTGATCTATTGGTATATTGATCATCATTTCGAGTATCATTTCGATAAACATAACAACAAAAAATAAGTTCTTTATATACTAACATGGAATATATGGTAACGTAACAAAGTTTTTAACATTTAATAAAGCTAACATACATAACCTGACTGAAATTGTTGTTTTACATACCCTAAAGAGTAAATTCAGTAAAATCAGTAAATCAGTAAATCAGTAATCAGTAAATCAAAGTACCATCAGCCACCTCTACCCTTCATGATCTATTGATCTATTGAAACTATTGATCTATTGATTCATTGATTCAAGTCTATTATGTATAACATAACACAAAACTTTATTTTATTTTTGTTTTTGTTTTCTTTAAACATTTTGTTTTTACTAGAAATTTTATTTTTTTTTAATGTTTATAACTTTAAAAAAAATTTGCAATTTTTACATACCCTAAAACAGTAAATCAGTAAATCAAACGACCATCCATCCTCCTACATCCATGATCTATTGATCTATTGATCTATTGATTCAGTCATATAAGAAGTTCTTTATATACTAACCACGAATTATGCTAACATAACAATGTATTTCACATTAATAAAGCTAACATAGCATCATATGAACTAAGAAAAATATGTACAATCGACACAACTAACACAGCTTCGCACTAATAATGTTAACATTAACAAAGTTTCCACACTTAACAACAGTAGTAAGTAACTAACATAACATACAGAAAACGTAACCTATTCACATACTTTTCCAAGCATATCTCTAAATATTAACGTTAATTTTACATTGACACAGTATACTATTATAAAACCAATCTTATACGATCACTGGTGTTAATTATCAGTACATGAAACGATACTAGAAACATAACAAAGTTTTATCAATACTACATATTAATAAATAATGTTCTTGAATAATGAATATCATAGTATTAATTGTAATAATTTAATTGAATTTTTTATAAGAGTAAATCATAAATTCAGTATAATAAACCTATCAACCCTTCCTTCATCTCGCTCTTCTCACTATAATCTTTGATCTATTGATGTGCTTGGATTCATTGTTCATATTTCGTAGTATCATCTTGGATTAATACATAAACAGATAAGTTCTTTATATATCATAACTCATCGAATTATATGGATGTAACAATAGTTTTACATTTAATTAAAAGCTCATATCATACCTGAACTAAGAATACTAATGTACAACGACAAATCTTACACACCAACGCACGACTAAACTACTAACATTAACAAATTTTCTGCAATTAACAACAGTAAGTTACCTAACACATGTACAAAAACGTATACTCCTATTCGCATTTTTCTTTATCTGAATAACATAAAATAATGTTTTTGAATACAAACATATACATAAAATACAAAATTTTTATCCTGAACATTAAATAATAAGTCTTGAATATATATATACAGTTAAAGCGTAATGTTATATATAATAAAATATATATATATATATATTATTATATATATATATATATATATATATATATATATATATATATTTCCTATTATATATATATTATAATATCTTTTGTCTTAAATATTTGTACTTGTTTATATAACTGATATGATGTGTGATGGCTGTAAGTGATATAGATTACGTGGTCTGTATGGAGCGACTGGTGATCGAACAATCTTCTTCATATTTTACAAAACTTACTACGTATGAATTATTAACTATGTAAAGTTATCAAGTATCTGATTAATATCATGTAAGTACTACCAGGCATCACAAAACGTATCAACTTGTCTACACCCTATTAGACTTAACTATCATACTTCCGAGGTTTTGCCGCTATATGTAAACACGATGTTCAGTTAGGTCTTACATGACCGTGCTTAATTTAGGGGTTACTTTCATGTTTATACAGAAGCTTTCACGATTGCGCTCACCCACATAAGCTCAATCTTTGCTATACATATCCGATCAATTTACAGCGACGTGCCCCACTACATGGAGATCACTCCAGAGAGATGCATGAAGACCATCTCGGGTACCCCGAAGGGGGGTGTAACGGTAGGGGCACAGCACGAAGACCCATTGCGGGTTACCCGAAGGGTGTAGCGTAACATAAGGGCACAAGCCCTTCGGCTGTGTCCTTACGTTACACACCTTCGGGGTACCGCATGGGTCTTCGGGTGTGCCTAGGGCTTAACCCCTTCGGGTACCCGAGATGGGTCTTCATGCATCTCTCTGGAGTGATCTCCATGTAGTGGGGCACGTCGCTGTAAATTGATCGGATATGTATAGCAAAGATTGAGCTTATGTTGGTGAAGGGCGCAATCGTGAAAGCTTTTGTATAAACATGAAAGTAACCCTAATGTTAAGCCTGTCATGTAAGCCTAACTGAACATCTGTGTTTCATATAGCGTCAAACCTCGGTAAGTATGATAGTTAGGGTTCTTATAGGGTGTAGACAAGTTGGTGTACGTTTTGTGATGCTTGGTTAGTTTACTTACTGATATTAATCAGTGTACTTTGATAATGTTTACTGTTTATTCATGTTTAGGTAAGTTTTGTAAAATATGAGAAGATGGTTTCGATCTACCAGTCGCCCCAACCAGAGACCGTAATCTTATCACTTACGCCATCACCTCATATGTTATATAACAGTACAAATATAAGACAATGATTAGCTTTATATATATATATATTAAATATATATATATAATATATATTATATATATATATTATATATATATATATTATATATATTAGTATATATATATATAATAATATATATATATAGTATAGTAGTATATATATATATATATATAGTATATATATTTATATATAGTATATATATATATATATATATATTAAACTATTACGCTTTACTGTGATATTTTAATCAAAGAACTTATTTTTTTGTTATGTCAGGATAAAATTTTGTTATTTTTATGTTATGTTTGTATTCAAAGAACTTATTTTATGTTATGTCAGGATAAAGAAAAAGTGCGAATAGGATACGTTTTGTACGAGTGTTAGGTACTTTACTGTTGTTTAGTATGGAAGTAATTTTATGTTAAGTAGTTTATTCGCCCGTATGGTGTGTTTTTAGATTTGTCGTTGTACATTATATTCTTAGTTTCAGGTTAATGTTATGTTAGCTTTATTAATGTAAAAACTTGTTATGTACATATATTCGATGGTTAGTATATAAAGAACTTATTTTGTGTTATGTTTATCCGAAATGATACTCGAAATATGAATTGAATCAATAGATCATAGATCAAAAGTTCGTGGTGGGAGGGGTGGGGAAGGTTTGATGGTTTGATTTACTGAATTAATGAAAAAATCAAGTAATTTTACAATTTACAATGATATTTTTTATTCAAAGAACTTATTTTTTATGTTATGTTTGGATAAAACTTTGTTTGTTTGCAGTTAATTTCGCTGGTCTGTATGATAATTAGACAAGGTTATGATAATTGTTGTTAAATATTACTGTGTCAATGTAAATTAACGTTAATATGTTTAGAGATATGCTTGGAAAACGTATGTAAATAGGTTACGTTTTTTGTATGTAAAGTTAGGTACTTTACTGGTGTAAGTGTGGAACTTTGTTAATGTTAACAGTTTATTAGTGCGTAAGCTTGTGTTAGGTTTTGTCGTTGTACATTATTTTCTAGTTCTATGATGCATGTTAGCTTTTTTAATGTGAAAACATTGTTATGTTAGCATATATTCGGTTGGTTTAGTATATAAAGAACTCGTATATGCTGAATCAATAGATCATAGATCAATAGATCATGGATGGTAGGAGGATAAGAGTGGGTGGTTTGATTTACTGATTTACTGTTTTGGTATGTAAAATGCAAATTTTTTAAAGTTTATAAACATAAAAGAATAAATTTCTAGTAAAACAAATGTTTAAAGAACAAAACAAAATAAAATAAAAGTTTTGTGTTATGTTATACATAATATGATTGAATCAATAGATAATAGATCAATAGTTAATAGAAAATAGATCATGGAAGGGTAGGAGGGTGATTGGATGGTACAGTTTGATTTACTGATTTCTGATTTACTGATTTACTGCTTTAAGTATGTAAAACATAAATATTCTTAGTGCAGGTTATGTTATGTTAGCTTTATGAATGTAAAAACTTTGTTACGTTACATATATCATGGTTAGTATATAAAGAACTTAATTTTTGTGTTATGTTTATGCCGAAATGATACTCGAAATTAATGAACATGAATCAATAGATCACTCGATTCAATAGATAATAGATCATGGAGGGTAGGAGGGTGGCTGGATGGTACTTTGTGATTTAACTGATTTACTGATTTTTACTGTTAAATGCTTTAGGGTATGTAAAATAACAATTTTAATTAAAAACAAAAAATGTTTTAAGAAAGAAAACAAAATAACTAAAAGTTTTTGTGTTATGTTATACAAAATAATTAACTTGAATCAATAGATCACTAGCTCAAAGATCATAGATCATGGGAAGGGTTGGAGGTTTGGCTGAGGTACTTTGATTTACCGGATTTACTGATTTACTGATTTACTGCTTTAGGGTATGTAAAAATGCAATTTTTTTTAAGTTATAAACATAAAAAGAATAATTTTTTTAGTAAAACAAAATATTTAAAGAAAACAAAACAAAAATAAATAAAAGTTTTTGTGTTATGTTATACAAATATGACTTGAATCATAGATCAATAGATCAATAGATCAATAGATCACGAATGGGTAGGAGGGCAGTTTGATTTACTGATTTACTGATTTACTGCTTTAGGGTATGTAAAAATGCAAATTTTATTAAAAAATATGACTTGAATCAATAGATCAATAGATCAATGAATTACGAATAAGTAGGATGGCAGTTTGATTAACTGATTTACTGATTTACTGCTTTAGGGTATGTAAAACATAACAATTTTAATAAAAAATATGACTTGATTCAATAGATCAATAGATCAATAGATCAATAGATCCGAATGGATAGGGGCATTTGAATAAAGTTTTTTGAAATTTTAAACTGGAAAAAATTTTTTTTTAACCTGATTTACTGCTTTAGTGTATGTAAAACATGTCAATTTTAGTAAAAATATGACTTAAATCAATAGATCAATAGATCAATTGATCATGGAAGGGGTGAGGAGGGTAGTTTGATTAACTGATTTACTGATTTACTGCTTTAGGGTATGTAAAACATAACAATTTTAATAGAAAATATGACTTGAATCAATAGATCAATAGATCAATAGATCAATAGATCAATAGATCAATAGATTATGGTTGGATAGGAGGGTAGTATGATTAACTGATTTACTGTTTTAGGGTATGTAAAAATACAAATTTTTTAAAGTTATAAACATAAAAAGTATAAAAGTTTTGTTTTGTTATACAAAATATGACTTGAATCAATAGATCAATAGATCAATAGATCAATAGATCAATAGATCACGGATGGGTAGGAGGGTAGTTTGATTAACTAATTTACTGATTTACTGCTTTAGGGTATGTAAAACATAACAATTTTAATAGAAAATATGACTTGAATCAATAGATCAATAGATCAATAGATCAATAGATCATGGAAGGGTAGGAGGGTGGCTGGATGGTAGTTTGATTTACTGATTTACTGCTTTAGGGTATGTAAAACTACAATTTTTAGTAGAAAATATGACTTGAAT
>JABUQX010044029.1:17500-20000 GCA_015478945.1 Trachelipus rathkii
GTATTTGGAGGGTATTATTATAAAAGAGGAAGAATAATTGATGATGTTTCATGAATATTTTTAATTTTTTGGAGACTAAATAAAAAAAATGGAGGAGAGATTATTGCCCTTTCTTCCTTACTCTTAATAATTTTTATGTTGTTGTGTAAGATATATATATATAATATATATATTATATATATATATATATATATATATATATATATATATTATATATATTATATATTATATATATATATATATATATATATATATATATATATATATATATATATATATATATATATATATATATATAGTATATATATATATATATATATATATAATATATATATATATATATATATATATATATATATATATATATACACCATATATAATTTATATATATAATATATATATATATTTATTACTATATATATTGGTCCAAGTCACCCCGCCCAACACTATATATATATATATATATGATATTTGTCAAGTTTAAGTCTAACCTAGTGTTATAGTTGTTATTCACATTATGAACTTGAAATTACTATGTTATTGAAAATATAAATATGTATATCATGTAATCAAATAAAAACAATAAACACCAACATGAACAGTCTCATGTACAGCTCTTTTTCATTAAAAATTGGTATATCTGAAAATTAAAGCTTTTCATTCAAGGAAGCATCTCAGATTGTACAACTCAAAACTGACCCTACCACGTAGTGAAAACATTATCATGGCATTTTTATGAATATTTAAAAGGAGAATTAAAATTGTGAATACCAACAAATATTTGAACAATCTCATTCTCTTTCAACGTCATTAATAACAAAATAATTGATTCCTTGTAAAAAAAAAAAAAAAAAAAAATAAAAAATAAAATTTATTATTTACCATTTTTTTGGTTTACCTTTTTTCATAAGAAAAATTACACTTTCGGTAAGATAGGGAAATAGTAATCTTAGGAATTGTTCAAAAATTCTTAGTTTGGTTGAGAATATTGGACCAATTTTTTCGAACAATATGACAACGAACGGCAAACTTGAGCAAACTTGAGAACGTTCTTATTTTTCGTAAGAATATTCTTATTTTTCGTAAGAGTATTCTTATTTTTCGTAAGAATATTGATAAAACGAAAACGGCTTTACTAAAGGGCAAGAAAGAGAGTAAGAGGAATTTTCACTTCACAGATTAAAGAATAGTAATGGTACTTTCGTGATAGGCAATTCGAAAATCTGCATAACATTGGCAGAGATAAAGAGGTGATAGTGAAAGTGTGTGGGTTTGATGGTGTAAGAAGAAATAGGCATTTAGGGGATGAGGTAATTAGCAGTTAGGAGGTAATATGTCTAGTCATAAAGATAAAGAATGGTAAATTCGAAGGTATAGATGGTATTACTGGTGAAGTTATCAAGAATGGAGGTGAGATTGTGATTAATTGGATGCGTAGATTATGTATCAAACGTTTCTGGAGGATGTAGTTCCGAAGGATTGGAGGATAGCAGTAATAATTTCCCTATATAAGGGTAAGGGAGATAAGGGAAACTGTAGAAACTATAGAGGAATTTGTTTATTGAGTGTTGTGTGTTATTTTGGTTGAAAGAGTGCGTCGAGTGACTGAAGGACTTAATAGCAAAGAACAATGTGTAGTTAGAAGTGGTAAAGGATGCACAGATCAAATGTTCACTTTGGAACAATGATTCTGAAAATTAGAGAGAAGAATAAATTGTTTTAGGTTTTATGGACTTGTAAAATCCTATGATAGGATTAATAAGGAAGCTCTATGGAAGGTATTAGGGATAAATGGTGTTGAAAGAATGTTTCTAAATGGAAACAAATGTATGTATTTTGATAGTGAAGCTGTGGTGATCTGTAGGTAGGTAAGTATGTTTAAAGTATAAGTCCGAGATGAATGATAGTCAGGCAGGCCACTTTGAATTCAAAGGATGTCCAGGTATGTGAAGAAAGTATTTTTGTTTGTTTGTATCATATTGCTTTTTTGCTTCATTGCTTATTATTATTATATATTATTTATATTTATCTACCTGGGGCATGAATTAAAACGACTGCAAACACGTTGATGGTGCTGGTTTGGGATAGCCGGCCTTAAAGTTCGATTTCCTGTGGTCATCCCTGTGTTACCCCCTGCATAGGGGATAAAGCACGTTAAAAGGTAGTAAAAGGTAGTTTATATTTATTATGATTGTGTAGCTGAGGAATGAGGGATTGTGAGATCGAGTAATCGAGGGAGTGTATGGTGTGTGAATCAGAGTGGGGGGGTGACGAGCTCAACTGATTAGATCTTTGGTCACTATCATTTTTTTTCTTCGGGTTTTGATACCTTGTTTCTGTCTATTTCTCTCGCGGCGCGGAGCTCCGAATTTCCTATTAGGATGCAAGGAGAGTGTGTGTTGGATGTTAGTGTTTTGTTTTTTTTGGACCCATTGACTTTTGTTTTCTCTTTTTTTTCTCAGGTTGTACCCGAGTGCTGATGCACAGTGGTTTCCACGAG
>JABUQX010044029.1:25000-47500 GCA_015478945.1 Trachelipus rathkii
ATTGTAAAAAAATATTTTACTGACACAAAAATTGAAGGATTGTTACAGTTCTTTTCAGCTGAATTAAAGAAATCTATCGTGAGGCACGACTACCGTGAACTTATTGAGTTATGTCTCACATTTTTGGGAGGAGATGATGGCAAACTGAAAGTAAGTCCTCCAGGCGCAATACATCAAGCGCGATGGATGTCAAAGGCCATTTATTCACAAAAAAATGTATTTGCTGCATTCTGAACTGAATTTGAGCAATAAACACAAACAAGCACTGGAAGATGTTTGCCTAATTTATTGTAACTTCCCTATGTTAAAACCTTTGGCTTTCAAAAATGCAGTTTTAGGCTTGTAAAAGTGGCCTTATCAATGATTGTGTTTTTTAAAGAACTTTGATCAGTTACGCAGAAAGAATAGACACAGCTAATTTTCAATACGCTGCTTGAAAAGTTTGCCAACAACTTGTGGTATTTTGGTCTGAGGAAAGTATCATTCCTATCTCTTTTTGATGACGAAGTTGAATATCCAAAAATAAAAAATAGATTTAACCAACTTAAACATCGAAAGTTCAAAGGATTCCATCAACGGATGAAGAACTGACAAGCTCATTGTATGGTATGTAAGCTTTAATATTTCCTTGTTTTTAATTTGAACTTGTTCTTTATTTAGCTTGTTTTATATTCGTATTTATTATTCTTATTTTAGAAATTTTTATATATATATCTTTTCATTTTTCTAGAAAAAAACTTGGATGCGTTTGCATCAGTCAGGAGCAAAAATCTGTTTCCTCGGTTGAAAATAAGAGATAGTTTTCTTGATGAGAGTCCTTCTGCGTGAGAAAACATTCCTCCTTTGCAGAAGGCCAAAGCCACAGTATTTCTCTAAAAGCGTTTAATGTACAGTGAAAGAACGGTCAATATTAATGAGGGAACGGTAATGGGCTAATAACTGCGAAGGAAGAGCAAAAACAATTCATTCTTCAATGTGTTCATGAACATATGAAATTGTACCCAGACTGTACAAAAGAAACCTTAAAAGGAAAATATCCGAAATAAATTATTTTTTTATTTTAATTACAATAAATATTAAGTATTAACAAATTATTTTGTACTTTACAAATTAAGTTATTAGTCGTACATTAAAAATATCTAAAAGAATAAATATATATATATATATATATATATATATATATAATATATATATATATATATATAATAATATATTATATATATATTATATATATATATAATTATATAATATATATATATATACTTTTAAGGTTTTAAAGGGGGCGGTAAGGCTGGGCTTTCTTAAGAACTTGCGTCATATTCTTCTACTACTTTTCTGTTTCCGGTGCATGTTGAGCACCTTACCCCCAGCCTTGGGGAGGGAAATGGGTGATGATGATGATGATGTATAAATACTTTGTTGGCAAGTCACCACGGGGATTAACAATGTCTTTGGAAGAAAATATTTCACAGACAAATAATTATTAGTGGTATAAAAAAATTAGAGGGTATGCGTCATCATTTTTTTTTACCGTATAAGGGACACATTAATATATATATATATATATATATATATATATATATATATATATATATATATATATATTATATATATATATATTATATAATATATATATATATATATATATTATATATATATATATATATAATATATATATATATATATATTCTTTTTAACGTTTTTAATAATAGCTTTCAAATCGATTTTAGCTGACTTAAATAGAAGGAAGCTTATTAGATAGCTGATTAAATCATTGGTTGAGCGAGGTAAGTAAGTTATTCTAAAATTTTAATAGAAAGTGTTTTATAATTGCCCGTGAAATTTGTTGAAAGCGAATGACTACAAGAGGCTGGGAACCACCCTAGTCATTTAGTTTTCTTCCCAAGAACAGGTGCAATGAAAGGAATACAAAGGAGAAGAAACATAACAAAAAGGACACCAAAACCGATAAAGAAACAAATATGAAAGTGGAAAATAAGAGACAAATATTTAAAATTGCATGTTTGAATGGTAGAGGGATAAATGCTGAGGATAAGAAGGAAGTTGGGTTGGTTTGCAAAGAAAGGGGAATAGATATTTATACTTTAAGTGAAACAAAGTTGAGAGGTAAAAGAGAGAAATGGTTTGGAAGCTACAGGGACTAGTTTCAGGGGTGAGTGAGATGGTCAGAGCTAGAGGAGGTGCAGCGATAATTATGAAAGTAAATTTATTAGCTCAAGATTAATGTGGTTAAAGGTGAAATTGAGAAGTGAAAGCTAGATATTTGGAAGTGCATATGCTCCAGTAAATAATAGTGCTGAGGAAGTAAGGGAGGTGTTCTGGTATGAATTAAACGATAGTTTGGATAGTTTTAATAGGAATGATAAAGTATGCTTGTTAAGTGATTTAAACGCAAGGGTGGGTGATGTAAAATACAAGGAATATTAGTTTCTTTTGGTGTAAAAGGTAAAATGAAAAATGGGGGAAAATTATTAGAATTTGGCGGTGCTAAAGAGATGATAATAGGAAATATATGGTTTAATAAGAGAAACATATATAAATATAAGGTATTTGTGCTTTGCTTAATTATGTATGTGTTAGTCAAATGGAGAAAGATAGGTTGGATGTAGACGTCTTAAGGGGTGCAGCATGGCGTATATCTGATCACAATTTAGCAAAAGCAAATATAAAGGTTAAAGGAGGGTGGAAGAAAAGATTGGAATTTAACACAAGTGTAGAAGTTACAAGAGTTGAGAGATTAGAAAATGAAGAATATTCAACAGAATACGGAAGAATTTTAGCAGAAAAATAGGGAATAGTGAAAGAAAGAGAGAGAGGAGGAGTTCAAAAGGAATGGAATACTTTTAAAGAAACAAAACTGATGACTACAAGGGAAGTTTGTGGTGTGAAAAAGATTTGCCGAAAGAGTAAAAGAAAAGGTAGCGAATGGTGGAGTGAAGAATTAGATGTTATTATTAAAAGTAAAAAAGAAGTGTTTTTTTTTTTGCAAAATATCTCGCTATTAATAGTCAAACTACATGGGAGGAATACAAGGGAGTGCGAAATGAAGTTAAAATGAAAGTGAAAGCGCCAAAGAGAAGGGCAGACAAACGGTGGAGTGGAAAGATTGTTGCTAACTATCAGGAGAGGAGCAAACTATTTTGGAAAGTGATTAACAAGATTCGGAATAAGATAGAAGGTCTCATAATTGGAGTAAAGGCTTTGGATGGGAACGTAGTTCAGGATGATAGAGAGCTGGAGAAGAGATGGAGAGAACATTTTAAGGAATTACTAAATGCTGGAAGAGTAGATGAGGAGGAAGAAAGAAAAGGAGTAAAAACATCATATTAGTAACGGAGTAACAGATTGCAGGACATATTACAATATTACAAAGGATGAAATAAGTGAATGCTTTGAAGAAGTCAAAAGGAGGAAAATCTTCTGGGTTGGATGCTATGCAAGTAGAAATGTTGAAAAGGGAGGAAATGCTGTCGTGGAGTGACTGATGAGATTATTCAATGTTTGCTGGGAAAGGTGCGACTTACCACAAGATTGACAAGACTTCTGTCTTGTACCAATTTATTAGGGCAAGGGGGACAAAAAGGAGTTTTCTAATTAACAGGAGTAAGCTTATCGAGTGTTGTAGTAAAATATTTGGACGAATTTTAATAGAAAAAGTTAAAAGTATTACAGATAAACAGATTGGAGAGGAGCAATGTGGTTTTAGGGATGGTCGAGGATGTGTGGATCAGGCATTTATTGAAAATGCTAGCAGAGAAATTCTCAGAAAAGAAGAAAGACGTTTTTGCATGCTTTCTTGATTTGGAAAAGGCGTATGATAGAGTACAAAGAGGGAGTTGTTGAGAACATTAGAAAGTTATAGAATAAATGGTTTGTTATTAAAGGGGATTAAATCATTTTACATGAACAGTAGAAGATGTGTTAGAATTAACAGGAAGGAAGAGGAGTGATTTAAAGTAGGAGTGGGTCTGAGACAAGGTTGTGTTATGTTTCCATGGCTTTTTAATATCTTTATAGATAGTGTAGTTAAGGATAAATGGATAGATTTGGGAATTGCGCTGAATATGAATCTGTATATGAAAGTAATTGGGAGATAAGCGTCTTACTTTCTGCTGACCATTCTATGTTGATTGCAGATACAAAAGAAACTGCGGGATTTGGTGCTTTAGTTTGAATTATAGTGCCAAGGAAAAGGATTAAAAACTAATCCAGCTAAAAGTAAAGTGATGAAGATTAAAGCAAAACCCAAAGGAGACGATCCTCGATCTGGGTTGGATGTCTTTAAGGTGAATGGGGAAAGCCTAGCAGAGACTACAGTTTTTAGTCACTTGGGAATGGATATTAGGGCTTTCGGAAGCATGAAAGAAGAGATTGGACATAGGTTTGCTGAGGGTGAAAGAGTATTGGGTATCTTTAGATAATTATGGAAAAAAGGAAAGTCAACAAGTAAGTTAAAAATGAAATTATTTGAGTGTGAATTTGTTCCAACTGTTCTGTATGCATGTGAGATGTGGCACTAAGCTCTAAAATGAAAAAAAAGAGTTGAGGTTTTAAAAATTAAAGTTTTTACAAGGGTATTGTGGAATAGAAGAGAAATAGATAAATTAGAAATTTAAAATATAAGGATATGCGCCGAATAGTACCAAATTGATGAGCATTCAGAGGCAAATCAAGTGAACAAAAATGAATGGTGCACGTGCCTTAAGAGTGAATGATAATAGATTGACCAAGAAGGTTTTTAAGTCCGAAGTGATAGGCAATAGGAGAAGGGGCAAACCCAAATTGAGGTGGGTTGATGGAGTAAAAGAGCCTATTAATTGCAAAGGGTATTAGTATGGATTAATGGAAAATAGATTAACGCGTGATAGGATCACTTGGAGAAGAATAGCTCATGGTTAGTTCCGTTAAGGTAGCAATTAATTCAACGACCTGGAGCATAGCAAATAAGTCAACAGCTTTCTCGATCTGCAACTGACACCACCCCCCAGTTATGTGGGAGACGGTGATGGTTTAATATATATATATATATATATTATATATATATATATATATATATATATATATATATATATTAATTATTATATATATATATATATATATATATATATATATATATATATATATATATATATATATATATATATATTAAATAAAACAATTATTCATCAATAATATAATTATTTTTTTTTTTTTACAATTTGAAATGTAAGACTAGAATAGAATATAGTTTTGATTTTATGGAACAAAGCGGTATAATAATGATTGCCTTTTTGTTGTTCATAAAATTTGGGCATCGAAATCTCTATGAGGGACCTGGTCCAATTATTATTCCTCCGGGCTGAGCCCAATTCCCCCCCCTAAAAATGGACATGAAATTCGTAATTTTCAACCGATTTTGACCAAATAAACACCAAACTGTAGTTTTTTTCAAAAAATAAAAAAAAAAGGTTTCACTTGTCAAAAAAGGTGTTTTTTTTTAGTTTTTTTTTTGATAAAGTGAAATATTGATATATTTTTTTCCTACTTATCCGATCAACATCAAATTTTCAGGGCTTGTAAAGGCGGGCGAGATATATCTTTTTTACTTAAATAATTTTTTTGTATACTCAAAAGAAAAATTTTCAAAAATTTCCAATTTTTTTTATTTTTTTTTTAAATTTGTTCCAAGAACAAATCCAAAATACTGCATATACAAAGAAATTCTCTAAATAGAAAAAGCGTGTATCTCCCCAGATTACAAATGTCCTGAAAATTTCATGCAGATCGGATAAACAAAAAAAAGTATCCAAATTTTTCAATTTGAAAACCCAAAAATAGTTGGTCTGGTATTCGACGGTAGCTCAGATGTGGGGGTCAAATATCAAAAATTCATCCCAAACTTTTGTTAGATAATAGTCCAATCTTCGTATATTTCAAGTTTGAAGTCATTTCGAAAAAAATTCTAGGAGGAGTTTCGACAAATGCCAAAACATAGATTTTGAAAAATTGATAATACCAAAACAATGCCTACAAACTCAGAAAAATACTCGAAAACGATGTTATAGACGTCAGCTGCAGTTTAATGTTTGTTTGGTCAAAATCGGCTGAAATGCGAATTTTCAGTCCAATTTTTTAGGCCCATGTGACTTTTTACTGTCTTTTTATTTCTAATGTTCTAATGTAATGTTCTACATAGTCTTTCACTTTCAACTGATGATGGTGGAGCTGAAAGGAATTTTATTGCAAGTTTTTTTAAACTCATTTATAAAACTACCTCCACTATTTTTCCACCAATTGAAGGTAGTGTAAGTAGCATTGTCATCATTGCTCAAAATAGGTAAGCCTATATATATTTGTTTATTTCTTGATGCAACATTGTATGCAACTTTTTTTAGGTTCAACTACCATACAGCCAGAAGAATGTTCCATTGTTTTTATTCCACTTCCATTTTCTTTTATATCAGACGATTTTGATACAGCAATTTCTTTAAAACAGTTCATTAAAGATATGAAAATGCAACCTTCAGCTTCACTCCCTCCACTACATGAATCATAGCTGGAAGAAACTGAACTTTCATGCATTTCTTGCCATACTTCAAGGATCATATTTGTTATTGGTTTATCCGATTCATGTTTAAAAGTTAGTTTGAATTGCGGATCTAAGAAAGTAGCTATGCACAAAGTTTTGTCACTTAGAAACTTGGCAAGTCTTTTTTTTGTCCACTGATTTTTTAAGTTCTTCAATAAATGTAATTATTCCACTGAAACTTTTGCTATCAGTAGCCTTATTTAAAAACGGATTTATTGCCAAAATTGAAGGGATCACTTGAGAGACTGTTTCTTCACGTTTACTGCATGTTTTAGTAATGTTATCAAATGGCTCCAGTAAATGGAATAATTTTTCTACAATTTGCCACTGGAAATCAGTTAACGTTTTCAAGCTGCATTCAGCATCATATGTAGCTAAGTGAACTTTCTGTTCAAACATTCTTTTAAGCATATCATAAGTGCTCTTCCAACTTGTAGAAACATTTTTAAATCAACTTATGTTTGACATTTAACTGCTTCTGTATAGTATTCAGTTTTGCAGTTGCAGAAGGATGAAAATGAGAGGATATACTTCTACAAGTAATTAAAATATCTTTCACTTACTTCTAATATAATATAGAATCGTGAATGCATAGTTGTAATGTGTGAATAAAACATGGAATTGATAAGAAGCCACTTTCCCTTACACCAGCTACCATGTTCAGTCTATTATCCTGTACCACTAAATGAATTTTATTTTTTGGAATAGCTAAAGTTTTTAGTTCCTCTAGCAAATATTCACTAATATTTTGACTTGTCTGAGATTTAGGAAAATACATCACTATAAGAACTGCTCTTTGTTGTGCAAAAGTGTCTCCTTTAATCCAGTGTCTGGTTAGGGTTAAAAATGATATGTTAACTGTATTAGCTATCCATATACTGTACCTGTAGTTAGAGAAATGCAGTTGGCTCCTGATATTTCCCTTTTCACTGCATTCAATAATTTTCATGAATACTAGGAAGAACTTTTTGACTGAAATAAGTTCTTTTTGGCATATCATAATTTGGACAGGCATCCTTCATTAACAGTCTAAAACTGATGTCTTCTACAATCGAATACAGTTGTATGTCAAGAGTAATCATTTTTCCAATACTCTGGTGAAGGTTTACAGCCCTGTGGTCATTTTTATCCCACATTTTCTCTCTCAAAAGAATCAGCCAGTGTCAGTTGTGATGTTTACCTGAAACTACTTGTGCATGGAAAAGAAATCAATGAGTTGCTACAACCTTGTTTGCTATTTATCTTATTTTATTCTGTTTCTAATTTAAATTCTTCTTTTTTGCTTATTTTCCAAATGATTTCTCATAGTGGTGGTTGTGTATAATTTAGAATTTCTTCCGCCTCTTGAAGCCAATGTCTGACATAGTTTGCATAAACACACGTGTCAATTACTAAGACTTTGAAGACATTTTTGTAAATTATTTAGTTAATTATTACTTAACACACTGTAGTGAGCTGCCCTTAGTGGTTTTGTATCATATTTCATAGGTACCATATGATGTATATCTTATATTCTTTGGGGGGTATTTTTCATATGTACCATACGTATTTTAATTTTGTCATGTATGAGAGTGTTATGAAGGGGGAGAATAATTGTGTTGCTGTGAGTGATGGGTATGTTCTGACGCCAGACAGTAAGTTCTTCAGTTCGTCTTTCCCTTGGTCTTCCTAGTTTCGCGGCATCCATCACTCTTTCACGTTTGAATGAAACGATTGTGAATGATTGTAGATGACTGTTACTTAATCGATTTTTTTTCATGTATATATATTTCGTCTTCCCGTAGGAATTAATTTATTTTTGGATTTTGGAAATACATTTACTTTAAATAGAATAGAGGACTTGTGGATGACAGTATAGTGGACTGTGTTCAATGATTGATGGATTGTGTATTGTTTGCTGAAGAATAGAGATTTGGTGCGGTGGACAATTTTCTGGTGGATTGGGAATCTTTCTTTAGCACGGGTAATTATTTTTCTTATTACTTTCATTATTCCATGAATGTTAATTTTTCTTTGGCTTAGTAGATTTTATTTTATTTTGAAGGTTTGACGCCAAGTAGTGGATGCTTCTAGTTCTGGGTCACCGGTAGTCTAGTTGATCGATCGTGATAGAAGAAGTAGAAGTAGAGGTGTGAAACAAAAAACTGGTCAACACCATTGGCCAGGTAGCTATTAAGTATTATTTTGTATTTTTTTCTTTTCTATTTATAAATTTGTTTATTTAAAATTAATTGAGTCTTTGAAATTTTTTCATTAAATCTTTTTTGAATTTTAAATGATTGCTTATTTTAAATTTATTTGCTTGAATATGATTAATGATTAATTTATAATGTTAATGTTAAAATTTGATATTGATTTTATAGTAAGGCACTTAATGATAATTATTGTTTAATTTATTTTTTAATTTCTTATACAATTCATTTATTTAATTTTGTTGTCATGTTAGGATTTGTTTATTTTTATTTCATTTCAGTTTTTTTTCCTGCGCTGGCCCTGTGTCTGAAGTTGCTCCGGTAGCTGTTCTTGTGGCTCCGTTTATGGTACTTGGTACCAACTAAAAACTTAATGGTGCAGTGCACTTAACTAATATAAAAATTAAAAGGCAAAAGAGTAAAAATGGACATTGAGAAAAGGAAAAATAACAATTGAAAACTTAAACTGAAATAATTTAAAAAGAAAAGTGAAAATTGTAAAAGGAAAACCAAAGATTAAAATTGGAAACCCAAAGTTGAAAAAATATAACTGAAAAGAGAAAAGAAATTAATGAAATTAATTATAAGAACAAAAGATTGATGAAAACCTTTTTTAAAATTTAGAAAAAAACATTGGAAAATAAAAGGTACCAAGTAAAGTAAAGGTACCAACTAAAACATTAAAAGTATCGGTACCATACATAGAAGTGGTACCATAATTGTGATTGTTGTAAAACTAAAATTGGAAAATAAAAAGTGTAGGTACCATAACCGGTACCATTAGACGTGAAAAACCTTTTTAAAAAGCCAGTGGTACCAAAGTGAACAAAAGTTCGAACATTTGGTGAAGGTACCGAATTGAAAATAAACTATTGAAACTAAAATATTTGATAAATTAATAATTGACAGACAATTTCGTAAATTAAAATTTATTTAAATTTTTATTGAATCTATCGTTTATTATTTTTTATTTTTACTATAAATATTATATGTTGTAGATGTTGTAGGTATAGGTGTGGTTTGTAGTATATGGTATATTGTAATACCTGGTGGTGGAACTAGTAGGTGCTGTAATATATCTGTATTGGAATAACGTGTGTACTTTTTTTTTGTAGTAAGTAGTAGGTGGTATCAGATCAGGATACTGTGTGTAATTTTTGTAATTATTAAGTATTAAGTAGTATTGGATACTATATATATTTATTTTTGTTTGTAATAAATTTAAGGTGTATGTGTCTTTTTTTGTATTCCCAATATCTATCCTGGAAGGCAGCCTCACTCCTTCATAATTCAAGTTATTGTAGTTAGTTTTTTTTTTCAGTAAAAAATCATAACTACATATTTTGGCGCCCAACCGTCGGGCTGTCTCGAAGATAGGTGAGGGGCCCGGTATTATAAGGATGTAAGGGTAGTAGTAACAGTAGAAAGTAAGTAAAGAGTGTAAACATGCGACGAGATGAGGAGTTTTGACAACCGGGGCGGAGTTGGAAGTTTTAAAAAGGCTTGATTAATGAAAGAAAAAAGAGAAAGAGGGGGGGGGCGGAAAAAAAAAAGAGAAGGGAGAATGAAGAACTGATTTTGAGAGGTGAAGAGATTTAACAGAGGGAATGAGAGAGATGGAGAAACGAATGGAAGAGAGAATGGAAGAGAAAATGGCTGCAAAAATTGAGGAAATGATGAATAAAAGGTTTGCTGATGGGATTGGAGGGAACGGAATGAATGGAACCCAACAAAGGGTTACCTCTACTCCAAATGTAGTAAATGTAAAGAGGAATGGGAAAGTGGAAAAGAAGGACGAGAGAGTGAAAACCAAAGATGATGAGAAAGTGATGTTCCAAGACGATGAGTTAAGTTATGTGAGTGAGGATGAAGGGGATGAAGAGAAGGATGTAAATAAGGTGGTGAATGGGAAAAATGAGAAGAATGGGAGATTGAGAAAATGAGAAGAATGGGGAAGATTGAGAAGAAAAAAGGATAAGAAGGAAGAAGAGACTTCTAAGAAGCAGGGACATGATAAGAAGACAGGAAAAAAGTAAGAGTATAGATCATTATATAGTAGTTCGGAAGGAGAGATGAATGTTTTTTTTTGGGGAGGGTTTTTTGAGGGGGGCAGCATACGGAACGGATCTTGTTTCTGAGTTCCCTGAGCGTAGACTGTAAAAGGAGATGTGTTGTATTTCGGGACATCCCAAAAAATTAATAAATTTAATGTGTATGGTACGAAAGGGATTGAGAGTTCTACAGGGAACGAATGAGCTTCTATCATAAAGAGCACAGTTTGACGGTGAGAATAAACGATTCATAAGGTTAGCGTTGAACAGAGTTCGGGCGAATTTATTAGAGGGTATGCGAATATCGTGGAATTCTTACTGTAAGGCTGTCAAGTGTGGTGAGCCAAAACTTATGATTAGTGGATTCAAACAGAGAATCAATGACCAGGTTGTGAGAGTGAAAGGGGGAGTGAAGTATAGGAAGGTGAATGCATTTTTGATAAAGCTAGGCGTTTGTGAAAAGCAGTGAAAGGATTTGACTATCGTAATGGCGCCACGATTGTGAAACCTTGGCGAGAAGAACGTTTGGGGATCGAATGATAACATGCACCCACACACCAACTGTGTGACGGGAATAAGAGATTGTTGCAGAAGGTTTTTGGAGACACGGTTTACCGCGACCTCACGGGCTGAATATTCGTGAACTTTGCGAAAGGAAAGAGGAAAAGTGAGAGCCTGTGAGCGGCGGGAGCACCAAACCATTGACTTGGTGAAGATTTTTTCGGAAATTGCTTATGAAGATAGGGAGTTGAAGAGCGAGCCGTAGGAGCGGAGTAAAACACATGAACGACGTTAGTTACAGTCGGTAGGGGAAAGATTAGTACAATGAAAGGGCTTCTCAGCCACCCCCTCCAGGTATAAATCAATATAGGGACGCACTGAAAGCTAACCCTATGAAGTAATGGTGAAGTTTTGGTAAGACTTTTTACTGGTGGTTTTGGAACGACGGAAGAGACAAATTGTGAATTAGGAGGTGTGGTAATTTTGCTGGTCGTCAAGTTGGTGGAAATGTGAATGTAGAGGGAATGATGGTTATAACCAAGGTCAAAGGTATAATCAGGGTCAAGGGATTAGAGGGTCGTGGAAACCAAGAAAATGTGAGTGCGAATAGGGATGTGAAGTGCTTTCGTTGTGGGAAGATGGGCCATATGATATCAGAATGTAGATGGGCAACTGCTGCTTTTTAGCTGTGGGCAAGTGGGTCATTTGGCCATGAATATGTACGGACCCGCAAAGGGCTGGGTTAGGAGATGCGGAGGTCGTGGATCTTGGGTGCCCCGTGATTTGTCCTCAGGGGTAAGATCGAGCAAACCGGTTATGTGGGAACTGTGGCTATCGAGGGACTATTTTTCTCTAGAATGGTGTAGGTCCCCTAGAATTACTTGTACGACATGTGGAAATAGGGGCAGTGTGGGCCGGAAATGTGTTGGAGCTGTGACGGCAACCAGGAGGGACCAAGTCAGATAATCCTCGGTGTGCTAGGGTCTTGGTACTGGTGTTTAGGTGGTCCGCGTTTCAAGCCGGTTAGTGGTCAGGGGCTGTGTATGACTAGGAATGTAATGTGAGTGATGGTAGGGATGCGTGACACGTACAAAATCAGGTAAGAATTAACAATTCGGGAAACGGGTTGCCTTGAGGGTTGCAACTGGTGAGCCCTCAGGTGAGATTAGGTTGTCACAGATAGGGGATGTAAGTGTCGATGTGTTTCGGTTGGTCCTGTGAATGAATGTAGGAGTATTAAGGTTTATTGTGGAGGTATTGAGGTTCGTGCTTTGATTGATACTGGGTGTATGGTTAGTGTTGTGTATAAAGGAGCATATGATAGGATGAATATAAGGGAAGATCAGAAAGAAGTCGGTAGGGGTCATATTAAAGGAATCAGTAATGTGTTGGTACCGGTGGAAGTTAAATTTAGAGAGCGTTAAGATAAGAGGAATAGGCATGGAGGAGAGTGAGTTTTATGTGATTGATAGTAGGAACGAAAAGTATGATGTTATTGGGGGTTATAAGTTTTTGATGTGCCCAAATGGTCAGAATAGTTACTTCGCCTCTGATCGAAGGAAGTATACAGAAGAAGGGTGAAATAAGGGAATGGAAAACATGCAGAATGGTAATGTGATGATTTAGGAAGGTAGATGTGAAACTGGTTAAAGGCGTGGAAGTTTTTGCTTTAGAGGATCAGTCCTTGAAGACGGATAAAGGGGTAAGTGGTGAAGTATTGGAATACGAATGGGGCGTGTGATGAAAACCAGAATAAGCATGTTGTCTGGTGTCATGGTTATCAGAATGCGAGGTAATAGGAGTGAATAAGGGTTGCCACCATGTATTTGATGGTATAATAGATTTGAATAACCCTAGGGTATGTATGCAGAAGGTGCCTGCATGTGAAAAAAGAAAGAGGAGTGAGAGGTATAAGGGTTGGTGATTTAGTTTGGTAGTTTGTATTCCTGTTTTTGTATAGAGAATATCGAGAGAGAATGTAATTGCTGTGTGTTTTGCTTGTCGGTGATATTAGAAGCAAAAAGGATTGCGGATGTGCTATGGATGAAACATGGCCTTGATAAAGTAAATTACCTGAACGGATGAATGATGGTAAGGAGACAAAAGGTTTTACGAATGCTATGGGAAAGGAGAAAAGCGCTGAGCCAGGGTGATGAAGATTGTTGGGGATGCAAAATTGCGCAGCGTTTCGCATAGTGGTTAGCGTGAAGATACCCAATTATACCAGCACTCGTTCACTTTCCCCCCCCAGTTGCGAAGGAGATTTGAAGAGCAGTGTGAGACGTTAGAGCGAATAGTGTGTTGGTGAAAGAGTGTGAGTCCTTGAGATAGTCCGATTGATGTCCTGTGCGGAATGCCTGATGGACGATTGAGGTTGCTGTATTGATTATCGTAAGGTGAATGAAAAGACGGTGAAAAGATAGAGTCCTATGTGTGTAGGTTTCAGAGCTGCGTTGAAATAAGTGATGGTATGGCGACATCGAAAGTGTTACGGAAATATGGATCTGGTGCGAGGGGGGTAGTCATATTTAATCACGATGCCAGTGGAAGCAGGATAGGTTATGTGGTGTTGTTGACTGCCGTTCGAGCTGCAAAGACGGCATTATCAGTTTAGGAAAGTTTGAGCTTTGAAGGTTAGGCCAAACTGCTCAGCGGCGTTCAAATCACGAGGAGAAGAAAATGAATGATAGGTACAAGAGCATATATTTCCAGTAACGAATGTGGAATGGTTTCATAAAGTTAATGAGCGCAACTAAGTGATGAATGAATCTTTCTCTGAGCATTGAAGTTAGTGAATGATGTGTTGAAAAAGTTAGAGGAGATAGGGATAAAAGTGAAAGTTGAGAAGTGTGAGTGGTTTGCGGATGAGGTTGAATTCTTGGGACACAAGGTGTGTGCGACTGGGTTAAAGAAAGCGGAGAAGTTTGTTGAAAAAGTTAGGAATTTTCCGAAACCAAGGAATGTTCGAGAGTTGAGGGGATTTTTAGGTTTGGTAGAGTTTGGAAGGAAGTTTATGAAAGATTGTTCGGGTGTGATGAAACCTTTGACTGAATGGACTGGGAAAAAGAAGAGTACAATTGTGAAGTGGAATGATAGAATGAATGAAGCGTTTCAAAAGTTGAAAGCGGAAGTCGCAAAGGATGTAGAGCTGGGCCTATCCGGATTATAGTGAGAATGCAAAACCTTTGGAAGTTTATACGGATGCGTGGGTATTGTATGGGGGGTTGTTTGATGCAAGAATAGGTGATTGATGGGTGAAAGAAAACGAGTGATTGGCGTATGTTTCGAAAGCGTTTGATTATGACAGACGAAATATTTCTACGATTGAAGAGAGTTGGTGCTTGAGGTTTGTGTTGAAATCGTTTGCGGTCCGTTTTTGTATGAATTAAGTTCATTGTTGCAACGGCATCACCGAACCCTTGGTGTGTATTTGCATGAAATAGGATAGTTGATAGTCGGCTTGCAAGGACTTTTGGAAGATTTGAGTGATTTTGACTATGTGGTTGAGTATGTGCCGGGTGAAAGGAATGAGATTGCTGATTTGATGTCGAGAAAGCCTGGGAGTGAAGTATGAATGAAAAGGTAGTGAAAGACCCGGAATATTTGCCTAAGGGATTGATGAAGGGAAAGAAAAGTCAGGGGGGGTGATTTTATGTTTGAAAGTGTGTTGTACGGGTTACAGGACTTAGCTAGGGAAGGTTGGTTTCGAGAGTGTCTGAGAGTATAGAAGAATTGCGGAGGGAAGTTATTGACTACGGTGTGTAAGCAAACCCGAGCGTAGGGAGTAGGAAGGTGAAAAGTTTTAGAAGGAGTTAAAGGCTATGTGTAATGTTAGGTGTGCTTTCCGGATGCAAGAGTTATTGATTGTCGTGAGTAAGTTGTTTAAGATAGTTGTATGTGTGCATTATGGTGGCGAGAGACCAGTTTTGTATAGGAGTGGGGGTGTAAGTGGTGCAAAAGTGGGTGAGCTTCATTTACAGTGTTTAAGTGGCCTACATTACAATTGGGTAATCGAGAAAAAGAGTTATGATAGGAAGTATGTTTTGGAATCAGAGTTGGAGGAGTGTCTGTTTGAGGGTGATGAGGATGTGAAAATGATTTGTCCAGGGGAAAATCGAAGAGGTCATGTATTGCGATCATGGGATAAATGAGAATGGAGGTTGAAAGTGCAGTACGTGAAATGGGAGAGTATTTGTGGACTGTATTGATTACAGGAGGCGCTTCAGATTTCTTTAGGTGAATGCGTCTGTGGTACGAGAGATTGAGCAAGTAACGTGGCAGATAGAGAGAGGAGGAGTACGAATGTGAAGATAAAGGGATTGGGTCAGGTGATTTTGTCGCTTTTGAAGAGGTTATGCTTAAGGGTAGAAATAGGAACGCTAGGGGAAGTGAGACATAGGTTTGTTGCTGGATGAGGAGCAAATGCCGTATTGTTTTTTGTTTGGGATTGACTTTTTAAGGGTGAATAGGTTGTCCGTAGATGTAGGGAATGAAAGTTGCTGAAGGGAAGTCGGGAGATTGTTAGAATGCAGAAGGAGAAAAATGTGTGTGTTGGTTTGATTTGTTGGCATGTGTGGTGAGAGTTGGTGTTGGGGATGAAGAATTGTTAAGCATGAAAGATATCGAAGTAATGCAAGAGAATGTCCTATGGTTTGTGAGTTGAGAAAATGTATATTGTCGGGTAACGAGTTGTAGTGATGGACAGGATAGAGGATTTTAGCGGTATTTGCGAAAAGGTTTGTTGTGTGTACTAATGTGGTGTATTATATTCGAAAAGTAAGAGAAGATGATTTGTATGTACCAGTGTTTTCTGTAGTTGGAACAGTAGGGATGACGTTAGTGATTCACCGTAGGTTTGGTCACATGGGGAAGTTTAAATTGTGGGAATGTATGAAAGAGAGAGTGTTTAATCCTTGGTTAAGGAAAATAGTGAATGATGTTGCAACTACTTGTGAGGAATGTCAGAAAGGAAGTATTCAGAGAATGGTATGTGAAACCCCCTGTGTTACGAATGATGTGATGGACCTTTTGAGTTAGTAGTGATGATTGTGTTTCGTTACCGAGTGACTGCGAGTGGGTAATGTGGAATGGTGGTTATGGTGGATCACAAAAGTAAGTTTACGTATGCTGTGCCGGTGAAGAATAAGCTAGTGCGAATGTGGCTAGGGTGGTAAGGGAAGTTTTGTTACCGATGTGTGTATGTAAACCGAAGCGAATGTTGAGTGATAATGGACCGGAATTTGTAGGGCAGGCGTTTGAGCAAATGTTGAGTGATTGGGGCATTGAACATGTGAGAACGACGCCGTATATGCCGAGTTCGAATGGGTTAGCGGAGAGAACGATTCGGACGTTGAGTGAGAGTACGAATGATGAGTGAAAAGATGAGAAGGATGGATTATTGCGTTAGGAAGCAGTGTTGTGGGCTTATAAGATGACTGTGCTAGCAGCAACTGGTATGTCTCCTTGTATGTATGGTTGAATTTTGAGAAGTTTGTAAAGCCTAGGCTTGGGTTACCTGAAGGTGATAGGGACGTTTGGAGAAAGGGTAGCTTAAAGTTTGCCAGTTTTAAGGTAGGGGATAAGGTTTTGAAGGAAGTAATTGAGAAAGGTCGGTTGAACGTGAGTAAGATGAGAGAAAAGTTTGAAGGGCCGTATATTGTAAAAAGGGTTATGTCGAATGGGGTTAGTTATTTGTTGGAGGGTGAGAACGATGGTGGTACGAATGAGTTTCGGGCCCATCAGGTACAGTTGAGACCGTGGAGAGAACCTCCTGGATATTTAAAGATCCATCCTGTGTATAAGTTTTTGGTGAATGAGGATGATTTGAATGAGAATGGGGATATAGTGGATGATTTATGGTTAAAGGGGAAAGAGTTAGTGTTGGTGGAAGAGATACCGAAGAAAAAGCGTAAAAGTGGATTGTCGGGTAATGTGAATAGGTTAAAGGTGTTATTCAACGATGATAATGAGAATGATGAGTATTTTTCAGGTTTTTGGTGGGACAATGGGAATAATGGGCAGAGTTTGAGAAAAAGTACTTACACAGTTTGCAAGTTTCCGTTGGATGAAAATGAGAGTGTGTTGGCAGGATTGAGGAATATTAGAGATAAGAGTGTGCATATGGAAGTGGAGATTTGAGGTAAATTGTGTGGTGGAATTGAGTGAAGTTAGTTGAATGTTATAAAGAGCGAATGCCAGTGGATGAGAGAGATCGAGAAGAGATTGCCAGAAAATGTCTGAGCTATTACCTAGGGAAAGAAGGTGTGAAATGAAGTCTGGAGAGGATGATGAAGAGCGGAAGGTGGAATAAACCCAAGTGAACGAAGTGAAGGATGTGAGAAACCGTTTTACTAGGCAGATAGAGGTGCTGAAAAGAGTATGATTGGGTTGATGACAACTCGGCGGTTATAGTATGGATGTAGGATTTTTGGGGTAAAATA
This sequence comes from Trachelipus rathkii, assembly GCA_015478945.1. Lineage (NCBI taxonomy): Eukaryota > Metazoa > Arthropoda > Malacostraca > Isopoda > Trachelipodidae > Trachelipus > Trachelipus rathkii. The sequence continues at coordinate 42,774 of JABUQX010044029.1, forward strand.
TGATACAAACTTAGGTGGGAGGGATGTAGTTTGAGCTGCCCTTAGTGGTTTTGTATCATATTTCATATGGTACCATATATGTAATATCTTATATTTCTTTGGGGGGCGTATTTTCATAGTATCCATACGTATTTTAACGTAAATAGCGTGTAATGAGAGTGTTATGAAGGGGAGAAAACACTGGCTTCACTTTGATGGCCAAGTAGTACCAATCGGCCTACAACAAGAGTAGTTCTTCCAGTTTCTTCCAACTTGGTCTTCCTAGGTTATTTGGTGCTCAAAAGAGAAATCCATCACTCTTTCACGTTGAAAATTGAAACTGATTGTGACAAATGATTGTAGATGACTGTTACTTAATCGACTTTTCTTTTTCATGTATAGATAATTTCGTTCTTCCCTAGGATATTAATTTTTATTTTTGGATTTGGAATATACAATTTACTATTAAACATTAGAAATAAAGAGGAACTGATGAGATGACAGACTATACGTGTACTGTGTTCAATGTGATTGATGGATTGTGTATTGTCCTTGAACTGAAGCCCGAGAGTACAGTAGATTTGATAGCGCAGCCTGAGGAACAAATTTTTGCGTGGATCCTCTGAAATCTTTATCTTTTAGCTAAAAAATGATCGTGGGTATAGTTATTTTTCTGGTTCTTACTATATCATATATATTCCATGAATGTTAATTTTTTCTTTGCCTTAGTAGATTTTATTTGTTATGTTTTAGAAGGAGTTTGACGCCCAAGTAGTGGATTGACTCACTCTAGTCGGGCCAAATACCAAGGTCACGGTTAGTCTTAGGTTGATCGATGAGGTTTTTTAAAGATAGAAAGACATGAAGCAATCACAGTAAGGCTTAGGTAATAATGAAAAAGACATAGAGTTGTACATACCTAAAGACCCAAAAATGCGTAATAAGATAATTCTGAACCAATCACATACAGAGGGTCATAATAGTATGTAAGATGAAAACAATTACAATCACATATCCCCAATCAAGAGAAGTGACAGTATCATTCCCATCTCACTTTAGCGCCCTGCTTAAAGGCTGTACCAACCCAGCATGTTTCCAGTTTGAAATAGTTTTAGTAAAAATAAATTAAATAACATTATTTTGTCTATACGGGGAATTCACCCTTTTGACCCTAGTGTTTATTAGGCCCTTAAAAATCAGCCAGTCATTATTTTGTATTTTTTTTCTCTATTTAGATATGAATTGCAAATTGCTACATTAATAAAAGGATATTATTGGTATAATTCTTCTTTGAATATTTAAATTCGCCAAAAAAATAACTGTTTCCGTATGAATATGAGTTAATGGAGATAAGATTAATTTAAAATGTTAATGATTTTGTATAGTTATTCAATTAATGATAATTTTTGTTGTGTTAAATTATTTTAATTCTTATTACAATTATTTATTTCATTTTAATATATGTTAGGATTATGTTTATTTTGGTTTCATTTCGAGTTTTTTTTCCGACTGCGCTGGGCCCTGGTCTGAAGTTGCTCCGATAGTATAGTCGTGTTTCTTCGGTTGGCTCCGTTGGTATAGGTACTGTGGGTACCCAACACTGAAAAAGCCTTAATGGTGCGGAGTTATGCTGTGGTTTCAAACGTTTGCACTTATAAAACAATTCAAGGCAAAAGAGTAAAAAATCGACTTAAAAATAGTCAAAAATAACAATGAAAAACCAAAAGGTATTAATAATAAAGAAAAAGTGAAAAATGTTAACTGGAAATTGATCTTAAATTTGGAACCCAAAGTTGAAAAAATTAAAACTGAAAAAGAGAAAAGAAATTAATGAAATTAATTATAAGAACAAAAGATTGATGAAAACCTTTTTTAATAATTTAGAAAAAACATTGGAAAATAAAAGGTACCAAGTAAAGTAAAGGTACCAACTAAAACATTAAAAGTATCTCGGTACCATACATAGAAGTGGTACCATAATTGTGATTGTTGTAAAACTAAAATTGGAAAATAAAAAGTGTAGGTACCATAACCGGTACCATTATACGTGAAAAACCTTTTTAAAAGCCAGTGGTACCAAAGTGAACAAAAGTTCGAACATTTGGTGAAGGTTGACCAACCAATTTTCTTTGGTTTATATTTGCATAAATTAATTAATAAAAAATATTACGTAAATCAAAATTTAATTTAAATTTTTATTAATCTATCGTTTATTATTTTTTATTTTTTACAAAATAATTTATATGTGGGAGATAGATATGTATCTTAGTTAATACTGTAGTATATGGTATATTGTAATACCTGGTGGTGGAACTAGTAGGTGCCTGTAATATATCTGTATTGGAATAACGTGTGTGTTTTTTAACCCTTTTTTTTTTGTAGTAAGTATTAGTGTATCAGATCAGGATACTGTGTGTAATTTTTTGTAATTATTAAGTATTAGTAGTATTGGATACAAGTATATATATAATTTTCATCCTGTAATATAAATTAAGCCGTATTGTGTCTATATCTTTTTGTATTTTTTTAAATATCCCCATCATCTTGTCCTGGAAGCAGCCTCACTCCTTCATAATTCAAGTTATTGTAGTTAGTTTTTTTTCAGTAAAATCTGCTACAACACCTAGGATAATGTTGCCACTACCACTTACCACTTATCTAAACGTAAATAATCGCAATGGCATTCGGCATTATCAATGACGCATCATGCATATTAACGATCTGAAAATGAGAAAATTTTTTTCCATAATGGCACTACAAAAAATAGCTACTTTTTATTTAATTTTTTTTGGTCCTTTTTAGCAAATCTTCAACTTTACCATATTAACATTTGTCTAAGAATGTCCTAAGTTGAGAAAAAAACAGTATCTTTAGCTACTAACATTGATGACTCAAAAACAAAACAAATACTGAAACAACCTGAAAGCAAATAATCATGCACATCCTTAATATACTATAAATATATACTGATATAGTATAAACCTAGTATATATAGATAATATTATAATATTATATCATATATAATATATAAATATATACTATATTATATAATACACCTATTTACATATAATATATATATATATTATATATAAATAATAATAGTGATTATATATATTATACCGTATATTATATATATATATTATTATTCCTAATAATAATATTATATATTATATATATATTATATAATATAGGCCTCATATATATATATATATATATTAATAGTATATATATATAATATATATTACAGTACTTCAAAGTAAAATATAATAGGCTATATTATAAAGTTTTCAATAATAGGGTTATATTAAATGTCTTCCTTCAAGAAAACAAATACAGGCACAGCTTTAAGGCATTATGAAAGTCTGCAGGAAACCTTTGAATCATATTGGAAGAACTTACTGAATTCTTTCTATTTTTATAAGAGTCTACGGAAATTTTTATTACTATTAGATCCTACTGAAAAACTTTTATTTTTACCATAGACAATTGGAACTTTTATTTACCTATATTAGAGTCTGTTGAAACATCTTTATTTAAATTAGAGCCAATTTAAAACTTTTTTATTAATAATTTTTAAGCTTTTCCGGTGACTGTAAAGAATTCTCTACAATAATTGACTAATTACGTGGAATGCCAACTGTGCCCGTCGAACCACATTACATTGCAGTTACGACTGGAGCAAGGTAATGATATAGTAGTATATATATATATAATATTATATATATATATATATAATATATATATATATATATATATATATATATATATTTAATATATATATAATATATATATATAATACTATATATATATATAGAAATAATGCTAAAATATTTTGAATTGTGATTCTCAATGCTACATTCCTATTTATCATACTAAGGCTAAATTTTCAATTCAGATTCTTGATAGTATATTTTTTGAATTTCATCCAAATTTTGATTTATTTTCCCCGATCGCTAATATATATATATTATATATATATATTATAAATATAGTATATATATATATTAAATATATATATTATATATATATATAATATTATAATTATAATACCATATAATATATATATATATAGAATATATATCATAGTATCATATATATATAGGTGATCCTATATACTATACAGTATGATTATATCCGGTATGTATATACGTATATATATATATATATGTATATATATTAAGGTAATGTATATATATATATATATATACTTACTATATATATAATATATATATTAATATATAAGAAAATTACTTAGTACTATAATAATATTTGATATATGTAGTATTATATAATATATATAGTATATATATATATATATATATATATATATATATATAATATATATATATATATATATATATATTATAATTATATATATATATATATATATACTGGTATATATATCCCAAGAATACTTTCCTGCATAATTGATTTTTTTTGGTTTTAGCTTATAGCCATATATACAGTATATATATATTCTTAATATTGGATTGTGATATTGTGGGAGCCTAAGCAAGCGACATAATTTAAGAAGCTGCGAATGCATTGTCTGTGTACTATTCTGAGTTTCTTTATGTTGGCCAAAGTTTGCTTGGTTAGTGCTTTCAGTGCATTTAATTTGTGTGCCTCCTAAAGTGATATTGTTGATGTGGAGGTGAATATCATTTGAGTGTCAAAAGTCAAACCTAAGATGCTGAGTTGTTTGCTAAGGGGTAATCTATTGTTTTGATAGGATTATTGCTGGGTGT
>JABUQX010044030.1:10000-12788 GCA_015478945.1 Trachelipus rathkii
CACAAGAAATAATTTTAATGATGAAATCAACAGCATCACTACTCTAGACAGAACATCCACAGCTTAAAAATCCGTTTCGATTTACAATACAACCAGACAGCTTATACACGAGCGCATCCTCATTTTGAAAGGTGTGCTACAATACTGACCGAGATTTAAAAACTCTTTACTAAGGCTGCTCTCCACTAATATCGTTTGAAAAATAAAAAATTATAAAAGAGGGCAAAAAAGAAAGTTGTTTTTATATATTTTTTCACCAAAAGTAGATTTTTTTTTGGGGGTGAATAATAATATATCATATATAATATTATATATATATATATTATATTAGTTACTATATATATATATATACATATATAATATAATATAATATTATTATTATAATATATATATATATATAATATATATATTATATATTATATATTATATATATATTATATATATATTTATATATATCAAACTTTTTAAGTTAAATGTTAAGTTCTTTAAAAATATTTTCTAAAAGAAAAGAAAATTGGCATTTCTTGATATTAAAATATATAAGGAAAACAACAAATTTCACACAAGCGTTTATAGGAAACCAACATTAAAAACAAAGAGAATGATAAATTATTTCAATTATTTATATACACACTGTTTATCAAAATTAATTTATTAAAATCGCTTATTTTTCGATAGACCTACAAGATTTAATCTAGCCATTATTAATCTTTCGATTGAATTGGATAGTTTCGTAAAGAAGGCTATTTTAGAACAGATGAATTTCCAGGTTTTATCATTGACAGATGTTCATTCGAAACTAACTTTCGTATACAAATTTCAGCAAGTATTAACTGTACCTAAAGAAATTCTGGATATGAAATTACATTTTATGGGAAGATTGATTTGTGAAATTGAACTCAGAATTAAAGGAATATTAAAATCAAATTACCCCCAGTTCAACTTCAGATTATCTTTTTCAAATGAAAATAAAATTGGAAAATTCTTCAAAGTTAAAGATAAACTTCCTTTACCTTTATGTTCATCAGACATCAGTTATATACAAATACAAGCGAGGTGACTGTGACGCCACCTACATAGGAAAACTACTCGTAGTCTTTCTATTTGCATTGCTGAACATAAAGGTATCTTCTATAGAACTTTGGAACATTTGCACCATCCCTCATATTCTGCAATCAATTCTCATTCGCTTCAAAAGAATCATCTTATACTGGATTCAAATTTCAATATTTTAGATTTTGGAAAAGAAGCTGACCTCATTCTTTTAGAGAATCCTTATAATTTGGCAGCTACGCCTCCAAAGTGAATGAAAATTTACAAGCTGAAATATTTAAATACTGAAGTAGAGTTTTTTGTCGCTTAGTGGATATTTTGCCTATATAATTCGGCAAATATTAATTTCTTTTCTAATCTATTTATTTATATACACTTTTACGTAATTTTTTTAAGTATTATTTATTTTATTTTGTTATATGTTCAATATAGTCGAGCTTTTGATAATTGGGTAGAGTTTAATTCACCATATGGAAAGATCTAGTCGTATACATAATAAAAATTGTATTAGATTTGTTTTGGTCGTGAGAGCGCATTATATTATATATATATATTATATATATATATATAATATATATATATATATTATAATATATATAATTATATAATTATATATATATATAGTATATATATCATATATTATATATGAGTTGAACCGGTCGTCGATTGTGAAGCCAGTGGAGATCCAGAGGGAAGCGGAAAACAGAAAAGTCAGAAGAACGTATTGGACGAAGAAGAAGGGAAAGCCTTGAAGTTATATTTGGCAAAGAAGAAAATTTTCCTCTAGAAGTGGTACATCTTTTCGAGAAGAGAGAATGCTTTTGGTTAAAAAGAAGCATAGCAATTAAAGAAAAATATTTTTAGATTTGGGATTTTAACTCAATGGCGAAAATATTTTATATATCTTTAATTAATCTCTTTGAAGTCTGGATAAGAGCGTTAAAATTTTTAAATCATTTTCTTTTGAGTATTTTTAAAAAATTAATAATAAAATAAATTTAAAAGGAAATTTGGAAATATTAAATCGTAAGGAAGTGAAGCTGCGTTTTCTTTCTCAATGTAGATCGTAAGAAAGTAAATTTTTTCAAAATTCTCTTCCTTGGTGGTAAGGGGCGAAAACACGCCCTTTCAACATATTGGGGGGGTTTTCCTTTGTGAATGGTGGTGATTGAATTTTTTTTGTATTTATACTTCGTACTAAAACACGACCGTTGCAGCCATGGAAGGAATGGTGATATGTATGAAATAATAATATATATTATATATTATATTATATACTTATATATGATTATTATATATTTATATTATATATTTTTAATATATAATTATTATATATTATATATTATAATACTACTATATTATATATATATATATATATAATATATATATTTCAATATATATTCTATATTAATAATTAATTATATATATATATATTATATATATATATAATATATAATATATATATATTATAATATAATAATATATATATATTAATATAATATATATATATATATATATATATATATTATATATTATATATATTATATTATATATATATACTTATTTATTATATATTATATAATATAATATATATATATATATATATATATATATATTATATATTTATATATATATATAATATATATAAAATATTTATATTATTATATAATATATACTATATATATGATATATATATATAATATATATTTTATATATATATATATATTATATATAA
>JABUQX010044031.1:0-10536 GCA_015478945.1 Trachelipus rathkii
CTCGCGCAGCGAAACTTCCTTTCCTTCCCGCCGGGACTCAGGGTCGGAAGAGGAGATTTCTCAGGCAACAACGCGCGAGATTTTCCAAAGTCGGATTTTGGACTGAGGGGGGATATTTCTTACCGTGGGCGGCCATATGATCGCCCTTGTCGAGCGCGGCCGAGAAATACCTTCCCAAATCCAGCTTTTCACGGGAAATCTCGCGCAGCGAAAACTCCTCTCCTTCCCAGGCCCCCCGCCGGGACTTAGAGTCCAAAGAGGAGCTTTCTCGGGCAACAACGCGCGAGATTTTCCAAAGTCGGATTTTGGACTGAGGGGGGATATTTCTTACCGTGGGCGGCCATATGATCGCCCTTGTCGAGCGCGGCCGAGAAATACCCTTCCCAAATCCAGGTTTTCACGGAAAATCTCGCGCAGCGAAACTTCCTTTCCTACCCGCCGGGACTCAGGGTCGGAAGAGGAGATTTCTCAGGCAACAACGCGCGAGATTTTCCAAAGTCGGATTTTGGACTGAGGGGGGATATCTCTTACCGTGGGCGGCCATATGATCGCCCTTGTCGAGCGCGGCCGAGAAATACCTTCCCAATCCAGCTTTTCACGGGAAATCTCGCGCAGCGGAAAACTCCTCTCCTTCCCAGGCCCCCCGCCGGGACTTAGAGTCCAAAGAGGAGCTTTCTCGGGCAACAACGCGCGAGATTTTCCAAAGTCGGATTTTGGACTGAGGGGGGATATTTCTTACCGTGGGCGGCCATATGATCGCCCCTGTCGAGCGCGGCCGAGAAATACCCTTCCTAAATCCAGGTTTTCACGGGAAATCTCGCGCAGCGAAACCTCCTTTCCTTCCCGCCGGGACTCAGGGTCGAAAGAGGAGCTTTCTCAGGCAACAACGCGCGAGATTTTTCCAAAGTCGGATTTTGGACCGAGAGGGATATCTCTTACCGTGGGCGGCCATATGATCGCCCTTGTCGAGCGCGGCCGAGAAATGCCTTCCCGAATCCAGGTTTTCACGGAAAATCTCGCGCAGCGAAACCTCCTTTCCTTCCCGCCGGGACTCAGGGTCGAAAGAGGAGATTTCTCATGCAACATTGCGGGAGATTTTCCAAAGTCGGATTCGAAATCGTATTTTCCGCTAAGTCACCCTGAGCTATGCGTTTCTCAGGGAATCAACAGCACGCTGGACTTAGCGAAATTTTTCAATTTCGAATCCAAAACCCGGACCGTGGGGGCAAACTTCTTGCCGTGGGCGGCTCTATGATCGCCCTTGTCGAGCGCGGCCGAGAAATGCCCTCCCCAATCCGGCTCTTCACGGGAAATCTCGCGCAGCGAAACCTCCTTTCCTTCCCGCCGGGACTCAGGGTCGGAAGAGGAGATTTCTCAGGCAACAACGCGCGAGATTTTCCAAAGTCGGATTTTGGACTGAGGGGGGGATATCTCTTACCCTGGGCGGCCATATGATCGCCCTTGTCGAGCGCGGCCGAGAAATGCCTTCCCGAATCCAGGTTTTCACGGAAAATCACGCGCAGCGAAACCTCCTTTCCTTCCCGCCGGGACTCAGGGTCGAAAGAGGAGATTTCTCTTGCAACATCGCGGGAGATTTTCCAAAGTCGGATTCGAAATCGTATTTTCCGCTAAGTCACCCTGAGCTATGCAAATCTCAGGGAATCAACAGCACGCTGGACTTAGCGAAATTTTTCAATTTCGAATCCCAAACCCGGACCGTGGGGGCAAACCTCTTGCCGTGGGCGGCTCTATGATCGCCCTTGTCGAGCGCGGCCGAGAAATGCCCTCCCCAATCCGGCTCTTCACGGGAAATCTCGCGCAGCGAAACCTCCTTTCCTTCCCGCCGGGACTCAGGGTCGGAAGAGGAGATTTCTCAGGCAACAACGCGCGAGATTTTCCAAAGTCGGATTTTGGACTGAGGGGGGATATCTCTTACCCTGGGCGGCCATATGATCGCCCTTGTCGAGCGCGGCCGAGAAATGCCTTTCCCGAATCCAGGTTTTCACGGAAAATCTCGCGCAGCGAATCCTTTCCTTCCCGCCGGGACTCAGGGTCGAAAGAGGAGATTTCTCTTGCAACATCGCGGGAGATTTTCCAAAGTCGGATTCGAAATCGTATTTTCCGCTAAGTCACCCTGAGCTATGCAAATCTCAGGGAATCAACAGCACGCTGGACTTAGCGAAATTTTTCAATTTCGAATCCAAAACCCGGACCGTGGGGGCAAACCTCTTGCCGTGGGCGGCTCTATGATCGCCCTTGTCGAGCGCGGCCGAGAAATGCCTTCCCGAATCCAGGTTTTCACGGAAAATCTCGCGCAGCGAAACCTCCTTCCTTCCCGCCGGGACTCAGGGTCGGAAGAGGAGATTTCTCAGGCAACAACGCGCGAGATTTTCCAAAGTCGGATTTTGGACTGAGGGGGGATATCTCTTACCGTGGGCGGCCATATGATCGCCCTTGTCGAGCGCGGCCGAGAAATGCCTTCCCGAATCCAGGTTTTCACGGAAAATCTCGCGCAGCGAAACCTCCTTTCCTTCCCGCCGGGACTCAGGGTCGAAAGAGGAGATTTCTCTTGCAACATCGCCGGAGATTTTCCAAAGTCGGATTCGAAATCGTATTTTCCGCTAAGTCACCCTGAGCTATGCGTTTCTCAGGGAATCAACTGGCACGCTGGACTTAGCGAATTTTTTCAATTTCGAATCCCAAACCCGGACCGTGGGGGCAAACTTCTTGCCGTGGGCGGCTCTATGATCGCCCTTGTCGAGCGCGGCCGAGAAATGCCCTCCCCAATCCGGCTCTTCACGGGAAATCCCGCGCAGCGAAACCTCCTTTCCTTCCCGCCCGCCGGGACTCAGGGTCGGAAGAGGATATTTCTCAGGCAACAACGCGCGAGAATTTCCAAAGTCGGATTTTGGACTGAGGGGGGATATCTCTTACCCTGGGCGGCCATATGATCGCCCTTGTCGAGCGCGGCCGAGAAATACCTTCCCGAATCCAGCTTTTCACGGAAAATCTCGCGCAGCGAAACCTCCTCTCCTTCCCGCCGGGACTCAGGGTCGGAAGAGGATCTTTCTCAGGCAACAACGCGCGAGATTTTTCCAAAGTCGGATTTTGGACCGAGAGGGATATCTCTTACCGTGGGCGGCCATATGATCGCCCTTGTCGAGCGCGGCCGAGAAATGCCTTCCCGAATCCAGGTTTTCACGGAAAATCTCGCGCAGCGAAACCTCCTCTCCTTCCCGCCGGGACTCAGGGTCGAAAGAGGAGCTTTCTCGGGCAACATCGCGGGAGATTTTCCAAAGTCGGATTCGAAATCGTATTTTCCGCTAAGTCACCCTGAGCATTGCAAATCTCAGGGAATCAACAGCACGCTGGACTTTGCGAAATTTTTCAATTTCGAATCCCAAACCCGGACCGTGGGGGCAAACCTCTTGCCGTGGGCGGCTCTATGATCGCCCTTGTCGAGCGCGGCCGAGAAATGCCTTCCCGAATCCAGGTTTTCACGGGATATCTCGCGCAGCGAAAACTCCTCTCCTTCCCGCCGGGACTCTGGGTCGAAAGAGGAGCTTTCTCGGGCAACAGCGCGCGAGATATTCCGAAGTCGAATTCAAAATCGTATTTCCGCAAAGTTCCCATGAGCTAGGCGTTTCCCAGGGAATCAACAAGACTCTGGACTCTGAGCGAAATTTCAATTTCGAATCCGACACCAAGACCGAGGGGGAATATCTCTTACCGTGGGCGGCCCTATGATCGCCCTTGTCGAGCGCGGCCATGAAATGCCCTCCCCAATCCGGCTCTTCACGGAAAATCTCGCGCAGCGAAACCTCCTTTCCTTCCCGCCGGGACTCAGGGTCGAAATAGGAGATTTCTCAGGCAACAACGCGCGAGATTTTCCCAAAGTCGGACTTTGGACCGAGGAGGGATATCTCTTACCCTGGGCGGCCATATGATCGCCCTTGTCGAGCGCGGCCGAGAAATGCCTTCCCGAATCCAGGTTTTCACGGGATATCTCGCGCAGCGAAAACTCCTCTCCTTTCCTCCCTGCGAAACCCTTTCGCCTAAGACAGTGAGAGGGGCAGGTCTCTGTCAAAGGCTTCCGGGTTCGAGGGATTCTTGACTCTCGTCCCTCACGTTAAAGCGGAATGCCTTGCCAGGAACAGGCATCCCGCCGGGACTTAGAGTCAAAAGAGGAGCTTTCTCGGGCAACATCGCGCGAGATATTCCGAAGTTGGGATTCGAAATAGAATTTTCCGCCAAGTCACCCTGAGCTATGCGCTTCTCAGGGAATCAACAGCACGCTGGACTTAGCGAAAATTTTCAATTTCGAATCCCAAACCCGGACCGAGGGGGCAAACCTCTTGCCGTGGGCGGCCATATGATCGCCCTTGTCGAGTGCGGCCGAGAAATGCCTTCCCGAATCCAGCTTTTCACGGGATATCTCGCGCAGCGAAAACTCCTCTCCTTCCCGCCGGGACTCAGGGTCGAAAGAGGAGCTTTCTCGGACAACATCGCGCGAGATATTCCGAAGTTGGGATTCGAAATAGAATTTTCCGCCAAGTCACCCTGAGCTATGCGCTTCTCAGGGAATCAACAGCACGCTGGACTTAGCGAAATTTTTCAATTTCGAATCCCAAACCCGGACCGAGGGGGCAAACCTCTTACCGTGGGCGGCCATATGATCGCCCTTGTCGAGCGCGGCCGAGAAATGCCTTCCCGAATCCAGGTTTTCACGGGATATCTCGCGCAGCGAAAACTCCTCTCCTTTCCTCCCTGCGAAACCCTTTCGCCTAAGACAGTGAGAGGGGCAGGTCTCTGTCAAAGGCTTCCGGGTTCGAGGGATTCTTGACTCTCGTCCCTCTCGTTAAAGCGGAATGCCTTGCCAGGAACAGGCATCCCGCCGGGACTTAGAGTCAAAAGAGGAGCTTTCTCGGGCAACATCGCGCGAGATATTCCAATGTTCGGATTCGAAATAGAATTTTCCGCCAAGTCACCCTGAGCTATGCGTTTCTCAGGGAATCAACTGCGCGCTGGACTTAGCGAAATTTTTCAATTTCGAATCCCAAACCCGGACCTAGGGGGCAAACCTCTTACCGTGGGCGGCCATATGATCGCCCTTGTCGAGCGCGCCGAGAAATGCCTTCCCGAATCCAGGTTTTCACGGGATATCTCGCGCAGCGAAAACTCCTCTCCTTTCCTCCCAGCGAAACCCTTTCGCCTAAGACAGTGAGAGGGGCAGGTCTCTGTCAAAGGCGGCCGGGTTCGAGGGATTCCCGACTCTCGTCCCTTACGCTCGAAAGGACTGACTGAGGGGGGGCACAGACAGCCTTTCTCGCCGGGACTTAGAGTCGAAAGAGTAGCTTTCTCGGGCAACATCGCGCGAGATATTCCAGTGTCGGGTAAGCGGTCGGGTCGGCCAGTCGCTCGCTCCGGGAAAGGAAGGATAAAAGTTTTTATTTTTTCTAGGTCCATGCTCTCGGGGATATGTACCTCTGACCTGGGTTTAGGCAATCCACCTGGTCCAGGTCACTGTAACATCACCCTCAAGCAACTCACAGTTGCCTACCTCTTGATTACCGAATCAAAAAATACATGTATAACCCCCCCGTGAGCCGGCTGCGCGGGGCAGCCAGGAGGAGCTTTGCTTTAGTTTTATTCGAAAAATCACTTCAGCACCCGGCAGACCTTTGGACTTAGAAAAAAAAAAAAGACAAAAAATTTCTTCTTCAAAACTCCACAGGCAGCAGCAGACACTAAAGTCTGCTTTGCTGCCTGCTTCGTAGTTGAAGCAATTCTTGAGTCCTTCCTTCCCCGGCTCTCGTGGTTAGACCTCTGGATTCGGCACAAAAATTTATCTTTACTCACAGACAAAGCAGACCTTAACCACAATTGGGGTCGGCTGTACATGCTACTGAGATGACTCAAGTCCCTTCTCCAGGGTCACCTGGAAATCTCGCGCAAGCGAAACTCCTCTCCTTTCTCCCAGCGAAAACCCTTTGCCTACGAACAGTGAAGAAGCAAGTCATGTCGTAAGGTAGCCGGGCTCGAGGATTCACAGACTTCTCCGTCCCCTTGAAGCGTTAAAGCGGAATATTCGCCTTACCCAGGAACAGGCTTCCCGCCGGGACTTCGAGTCGAAAGAGGTGCTTCTCCAGCAACATCGCGCGAGATATTTCCTAGAGTTTGGCATTCGAAATTCGTATTGTTCCGCTAAGTCACCCGTGTATCTATGCGTTCTCAGTGTGATCAACTGCACGCTGTCTTAGCGTAAATTTTCAATTTCGAATCCGAAACCCGGATCGGACAAAAAGTTTGTTTTACTTCATCAGACGCAGCAGACCTAAACTACAATTGGGGTCGGCTCGCTACCTTGCTTCGTAGAGTCTACTCAAGTCCTTCCTCCAGGTCACTGGAAATCTCGCGCAAGCGAAAAGCTCCTCTCCTTCCTCCCACGAAATCCTTTCGCTAAGACATGGGAGGGCATGTCTCCTGTCAAAGCGGCCGGGCTTCGAGGGATCCCGACTCTCGCCCCTTAAAGCGGAATGCTTACCAGGAAACAGGCATCGCCGCCATGCGGACTTCGAGAGTCGAAAAGAGAGCTTTCCTTCAGGCAACAGTCGCGCGAGATATTGCCAGAGTTGGATTCGAATCGTATATTCGCGGCTAAAGTCACCCTTGAAGCGTATCGCGTTTCTCAGGGAACAACTTCAACGTTCTGGTACTTTAGCGTAAGTGATTCTTCAATTTCGAATCCGTGTGTTGGAAACTGAAGCGTACTGAACTGAAGTAATCTTATTCCTTCGCTAAAGCTATTACTCGAGTCCAGGCATAGCAAAGGTCAACAACTTTTTTCGTACAGTTTGCTCGTCTGCAATCTGCTCGTCGTGAGAAACACCTTAGCAAGCACCACTTCTGAATGCTCTGGCAGCTGTAAATCTTTTTGGTTAATGCAGCTGCCCAGGCAAAGTCAAGGCACTCGTCGCAACGCACCGCCATAGGCAGATAGTGGGTTGAACCTTCTGCAGCTAGTTTACTGAAAGGGAAGTCTCAAGCGCTCGTCCCGAATGAGAGACTCGACAACTCTTTACAACAAGCTCGGCCGCTGGTACGAAAGTTCGTATACAAACGTATTCGGCGGTACCCACGCTGTATCCAGTCATCCAAGCGACGGTAGAGCAATGAGTGACAGTCACTGACCCTATGATTCCATCTCTGTCCTTCCCTTTGACAGTAGAGGCACGAACTCGCCTAGCCGTGTCCTGCCGCGCGAATCACTATCACGATCGCATGCGCTCCACAACGGGTCCTACAGGCCGCGCCCTGCAATCCCGAAGGAATGCGATTCGGCAGCCGAAGCGGCGCCATGGCCGGTCCCTTGCTCCCCAGGTGTTAGTGGTATGAACTCATCGCTTCGGGTCACATATGCGTAAACGAGACATAGTGGAGGGTACGAAGGGGACTTGCCGAGGCGTGTAACAATCGAGTGAGGCTTACGACGGTAAGAATGTGACTAGCGTTCTATGAGGCTATTACTTCTCAGAGAAGAGGCCCCCGTTGATTGCTTACCCTGCACGATAAATGTGGCGGCGGATGGTGATACAGGTGGGAAATCGTGTCGCACGCCAGAACTCAGACGCCACTCGACCGAGGGAACGCCCTTCGGAACGCGACGACCCTCGTTATAGTCGTCTATCTCCCAGAACCGTTTTTCTTCTCAGCTCATGGTGCCGGTGGCTATTCCCTGGACGCGGCTTCCTGCTTCAGAGGCGTCAGTGCATAGTCCGGGACGGACGTAGCTTCGCACCAATGGCTTGATTCAGCCAAATGTGCTGCACCATGAGGTTCGCCGCCAGCTGTTCCTCTCGTATCTGCAGCGCGGGCCTACCATCTGCCACGGCCGTTTAAACTGGAACACAGTAGGTAAAACTAACCTGTCTCGCGACGGTTATAACCCAGCTCACGTCCCCGTTAGCGGGTTGAGACAATCTCGACACTTGCGTGTTCTGCCACGTCAATGATAGAAACCGACATCGAGGATCAAAAGCGACGTCCGCTATGAACGCTTGGCCGCCACAAGCCAGTTATGCCCTGTGGTAAACTTCTCTGACGACCTCTGCTCAAACTCTAGAGAGTCAAAGGATCGAGCAGGCCCCTTTCACGGTTCCGTATCGTAACTGAAGAACCGGAATCAAGCCAGCATTTAGCCCTTTTGGCTCTACCGAGTTCTGTCCCTCGCTGCGCTGGCCCTTGGGACACCTGCGTTATCTTTTGACAGATGTACCCGCCCCAGTCAAACTCCCCATCTACACTGTCTCGACACGCGCGCGAACCAAAGGCGCCGAAAACCGGAAGACATTCATCGACGGCGAGAACCGCACTCCTACCTCCCGAACCCGCCTCGCGCACTTTCCAACAATTCAAGTACCCCGAGATCGCAACCGCCCGAAGCACGCGGCAGCAGCCGTAACTTACTACCGCAAATAACTAGCGGACGGAGCGGGAGAAATAAGAGAGGAGGCTCGCGAGAAAACGGCACGAGAGGAAAGTACGACCACCTCCGCGAAATCCGGAACAATCGGCCCAGCGCGCCTTCGAACTTCGCTTTTCCGAGAATAGCACGTGCCCTGACGCGCACCCCCTTAAAGCAGCCAAATTTATACCTGACCCTCAAACAAGGGAAAGGAGGCTGAATAGGAAGGGCGGCCTAAAGCACGCTTTACCGCGCATAATCGAGTTAGTGGAGAAACGATGAGAGTAGTGTGATTTACTCGCGGCAAGGGAAACCTCCGAGACATGCAGTTCGGTATAGGGAATGTAATTCAAGAGACGGACGGAGGACAAGAGACGAACTGACGCCGTCAACCCCGTCCGCCGCTCTACACCAACACTAGCCCATCTCAGCGCGGAGAGTATAATCCGAGCCTCCACTTATTCTAATCCACCTCGCATGTCTCCTCCACAATGTCAAACAGAGTCAAGCTCAACAGGGTCTTCTTTCCCCTGTGTCTCGCAGGCCCGTTCCCCTGCCTGTGGGTTCGCTAGCGGTAGTGTAGGACAGTAATGGAATCTCGTTAATTGTCCATTTCAATCGCGCGTCACAATTATGATGACGAGGCATTGGCTACTAAGAGAGTCATATGCTACTGTTTTCCGGCCGTTTCCGCAGCGCGCTTTGCATCTGAATTCCTGCACCTTTTCGACATTACAGGGAGCAGCTTCAGCAACCTATGGCGCTGAGAAAATGGTGTCCAGCGCCGACTACGTCGAGTCGTCAACAACTGCTGCCGGCCGGTCACAGCGCGCCCTGTCGCGGCCACATTGCTTCTGTTTTAATTAGACATGGGATTCCCCTGGTCCGTTGCCACTTTCTTGATAGTCAAAGGCGTCATAAAGCCGCCGAGGATCGGGTGAGTTGAGGCTTTGGCCGGATGGGCCTGACAAGTAGAACCGCGACATTGACGCGGATTCCCCTTGAAAACCACACCAGCTCGCCGACAGCAGTCGCGGCAATAAGAATGGCCGGCTGCCGCGCGTACGTAACCTCCGTCTACGACCACCGCCAACTCTCGTCCCGACGGACGGTGGACGGATAACCGCAACAAGACGCCGTCCGTGCATCAAGGTCCCCCCGGGACTAATCTGCCGCGAAGACTCTGCGCGATTGGAGTGCGCGAGTGCAAGTCGACCAAGACGTAGAAGAGACGGCGCGGAGAGCCACCGCCAAACTCCTCGCAGTGAACTCTCGGGAAGAGATTGCTCTGGACTCCGGCGCGCCGGCGGGGGCAGCCCCGGTCGGGCGTGGTCGCGGCGTTCAGTCTGCTCCGGTCCTGCGTTTCCGATGCCGGACCGGACGCGGTCGCCGTCCTCTCCTCGTGGACCGAGGGGGCCTAAGACGGGGGGTTGTCCGCTGCCGGCAGCCGGCCTAGTTCTTATTGGCGCTGCTGGCTGTCGCGGAGCTGGTCTGGTTTCAAGGGGAAGATCGCAGCATGCGGTCTCTTCCAGCCTTTGGCTATCTCGTTCGGGGTCTGGGCTACTGAACGTCCAATTCAAACTGGAGGACGGGGAATCGACTGTCCTAATTAAAAAAAGCATCGCCGGGATTGGGCCTCACTCGGTGGTCGTTGATTACGCATGGTGGATTTTTCTGCCCAGTGTGCTCTGTAAATGTCAAAAGTGGGAAGATAATCTAGAAGCGACGGTAAACGGGAGTAACTTATCGTCTCTTCTTAAGGTATCCGAATTGCCCTCGTCCATCTAATTAGTGAGCGGCATGAATGGCTTAATCGAATTCCACTGTCCCTAAACTAATGACGTCTAGCGAACCACAGGCAGGGGGAACAGGGGGCCTGCGCAGACACAGCGGGGGAAAGAACCTGTTGAGCTTGACGTCTAGTTTGAACTGTGGAGAGACATGAAGGTGTAAATAAGTGAGGAGGCTCGGGTTTCTCCTCCGCGGGGGGGGGCTGGAAGATGGGCATATTTGGCTGTGTGAGGCGGCGAGGGGGGTTTGACGGGCGTTAGTCGTCCGTCTTCCCTCCGTCT
>JABUQX010044032.1:0-27500 GCA_015478945.1 Trachelipus rathkii
AAAAAAAAAAAAAAAAAAAAAAAAAAAAAAAAAGAAAAAAAATAAAAAAAAAAAAAAAAAAAAAAAATAAAAAAAAAGATTTTATCCAAAAAATTTTTCAATTTTATTGTTTTTTTTTCAAAATATAACCCCTATATATATAATATAAATCATATATATACTATATATATTTAGTACTTAATATTATATATATATATAATTATATATATATATATATATATACATTACCGGTAATATATATATAATTATATATTATTATAATATAATATATATATATATATATTAATATATATATATATATAATATATATATATATATAATTATATATTATATATATATATATAATAATATATAATATAATATCATATTATATATATATTATATATATAATATATATTATATTCCTAGTCTCCTATTCTCCCTATTCATTCCCGCTGGTAGATCCCAAAGGGATTTGTCAGGTGTCGCCTCTACAAAACACTCTCCAGGCATTTCTGTCGTTATATATTTCTTCTCTATCACTTCTTCAATCGTCGTTTCCTCTTTCTCCCATGGCCTCGCCTACGTCCGTCCATCCGATCTTCTTTCGGTCTGCCCACCGGTATTTCTGCTGGTTGTCCAATCCACATCTTTCGATCTTTCCCACACACCCATCCTCTTAACATGTCCGAACCACCGCAGCTGATTTCGTTGAACCTGTTCATTTTTGATTCGATCTTTAACTCACGTCTTATTTGTATCACTTCTTCTTCTATCTCAATGTCACTCCTCTGATCACTCTCAAAAACCCTCATATCTGCCGGCTATATTGCACCCAAAATTTTTTACCTGAGCCTGACCTTTTTGGCCTTGACCTTTTTGGGCAACCTGAATTTTTTGAGCCCAAATTTTTACCTGACCTTGACCTTTTTGGGCTTGACCTTTTTTGGCCTTGACCTTTTTTTGGCCTTGACCTTCTTGACGCCCCTTCGAAGAAGGGGCGCTAGCCGTCGTACGTAGTGCCCCCCTATTTTGACCCCCCTTTAGGGCTTAGCCCCTTTTTTGATGTTTTGGCCTTGATATTTCGGTCTTGGCCTTGATATTTCGGCCTTGATACGTTAATCAAGGTCTGAAAATTGAACCATTCTTAAAGGTTTCATTGGAGGGTTATGCGTTCATTTAAATGACTCCTCGGTACCGTCACCTTGCTTGGGTAGGTCTCATCTGTGCTAAGGTATCGACCTTTTGATCCTGTCCTAACTTATTTCCATTCCACACTCACACTAACCACCACGCGCGCGCCAACACACACACACCACACAACACACACAACACACACACACACACCTAGCCTACACCCAGCCTCCACATAGCCTACACCCAGCCTACACCCAGTCTACACCTACACCTAGCCTATACCTAGCCTTCACCTAGCCTACACCTACACCCAGCCTACACCTAGCCTTCACCTAGCCTACACCTACACCTACACGCTACCACCTACAACCCAGCCTTCACCTAGCGTACACCTACACTAGGCCTCCCACCCAGCTTCACCTTTTAGTCTTCACCTACACCTAGGCCTACACCATACACCTAGCTACGCCCAACCTACACTAGCCTACACCTACGCCTAGACTTCCACCCAGCCTTCACCTAGCCTACACCTACACCTAGCCTCCACCCAGCCTGTACACCTAGCGTACACCTACACCTAGCCTACCACCTGCCCCATAACAGCTTTGTATCCTCACCTTGTGATGGTTCAACTTGATGGCTAACTTGATGGTGTCATCTTTGATGTTACCTATATTGTTGGTTCAGCCTCAAGATTGTATTGAGTGGTTCAACTTTGTTGGTTCCCAACCGTAAGGAGTATCTAGGGATGCTCTATTAGTGTTCTTTTTATGAGTATTAGATGAGTGCAGGTGAGTGCAAGTGGAGTGCCAATGAGTGCCAAGTGAAGTGCCACATAGTGCCAAGTGAGTGCCACATATCCGATATCTTTAGGCCACTGTTTTCAAGGCCTTTTCAGCCTCCCCTGAGCCTGATAGCCCGTAATATGGTGTCTACCCCTAGGTATAAGGTATGAGGAATCGATTGGTTATATTAAAGTTGTAGGATGCTTCCTACTATGGAGTTAGTCTTTTTCTAACACTTATAGCATGATAGAATATATATTTAATATTAATAATAAAATATATATATAATATATATAATATATAATACACAATATACTATATTATATACTAATAATAATATATATTATATATATTCAATAACTAATAATATAAATACTAATAATATATGTATATATATACTAAAACACAGACACCACACCACACCACACCGCACACAACCGCTAGGATACTTATACGCACATACACCCAACTCTTAGTCTAACTAATATATCTTACACACACACACACCATAGACACTTTCACTTACATACATAACACTATGTCACTCCTAAAACACACGCACACTATGACACTTATACAGCATACATTCACTATGACACTATTTACACTATCTATGACACTTAAGGACACAATTACACTACCATAGACACTCTATATTATATACACTCACACTCACCAAGACACTTTACACTTAATACATTATAACACTACTCGACACTTTATAAAGCGACTAACACTCACCCATAGGCAGCTTACAACTACACTCCACTCGACAATTACACACAGAATGATGTACAAGCGGCAATCGAATATAATTTTATCGTCACATATTCACTGTTTGTGGTGCTACTGTCGCACTCCTTGCTGTCGGATAATTTTTTGACAAGCCATCAGATGTTGGTTTCTACAAACTTCGTTGGCACCTTCAACTTTGATGGCCCTTCAACACTTGTTGAGTTCAACTAAATGAGGTTCACATCTTTGATGACTCATCTTTGATTGTGTCCCTTTTGATCCAACACATATATTGCTATGATTACAACTTGCATGAAAAATCATTCTTTGATCACGATTCATACAATTGATAAGGCTCATCTCTAACGCAAATACACCTTAAAGAAACAGAGTTAATAATTAAATGTCTCTCCAACATAAGAGTCAATAACTACTGAGAAACACCAGGGCGCAGGCCACTGCCGCACCTACCGCGACAAAACAGACACGTCAAACCCCGCACCACAAGCCAAGGTGCGAACACAAACCACGCAATATCCCGACCGCCTGGACGTGCGCCGCCCAGCCGCGCAATATTATCAACCGCACGAAAATAAATAAATATAAATAACTATATATCATTCATTTTATTTCGTACTTAAAGCATTTTTATTAAAAACCACATTTTCTAAGCACAACGATCCAAAATAAAAAACCGGATGTAACTCATTTACAGAACCTCATATAATAATTTACCCACTCCATACCCTATACAAACAATTTACCTTCACAATTATATTCTCCTAATCTTTCTATATTATTTAATTACTTAAATAAATTTAAATCCAAATATATACAAAAATATTTTAAAAATCTAATTATGTCACAAGGAAGAAAAAAGCCAGAGTGGACAAATAGATACCTATAATCAATTATATCAACTCATTAAAAACTACAATCTGTACCGAAATTTTATTTAACACCAAACAAACAAAATACTGGTTACCAGATGGTGCCAAAACACCCTGAAATACTGTAAAAAACCGGGAAAATAGAGGGTCCTCACATAAATCACCAAGGCCGATCTAGATGCTTAATTGTTTTACTGACTCTTTACTGGCTTTACTGCTTCACTAAACCACACCTCCCCCCAAATATTTCTTATGCTACATTAACTCAACATAACTAATTATTAACATTACAATATACCTCCCTCCAAAGCAGCTAAAATCAGTAAAATACAAATAGAGTGTTACAAATAGCACCCCACAATATGGCCAACCCCTTCAGTATGCTATATCTAGTCTTTACTGACATCTACTGCTATAATAACTCATAAACTCCGAATTTTAAAATGCTTTAAAAACTTCATATATTTATTAACAAATAATACCAAAAATACCATCTAAAGCATCCAGATAACATCAGTAAAAAATCAATAGAAGCAGACCTGTATAAAAACCATAAACAACAAGCAAACAACAACCCAGGTATTAGTATGGCTTTTTGTTTTGCTGCTTTTAAACTCATATGTTTTACTGGCTTAACATATATTTATTACACAAACTTAACATTACATTACCTTAAAGCAGTAAATCAGTAAATCAAATAGAGGTATTACATAGCAAAAGCAAGAGGCATTAGATATGCTTTTGTTATACTCGACAATTACCTGGCTCCTATAACTATATTGTTTTACTGCTCCCTACTGCTCCCCAACATTACCCACTCATAACTCTACCCCTATTACTGCATAATAAACTCACATAATGTTTTACATGCATTATAACTAGCATAATTAAACTCATACTTTTCTGCTTTACGCTTTAACTCATATGAATATGCTGCCTGTAAATTTGCCTTTTCTTACTAATTAACTCAATATAATAATATTAACAATATATGTTTTTATTTAGTTTATAATACATTTTTAATTTTTTAATTTATAACATTGTTTGTTTATTTTGTTTAAAAAATAAACTTTTATATTATATTATATTTTATTATTTTTTTATTGTTATATTAAATTATTTTAATTATTTTTATTATCAATTTTATCCTATCTCCATCTTTAAACAATTTATTTTTACAATGTATTTAATAATTATATTATCTTTCATTAATTAATTACTTAATTAATTATTAAATTATAATATATATTTATTATAATAATACTTTGGCGTTTTTCGGAATCAAATAAATACTTTTATGATTATGAATAATGATTTCAACACACAAAACACACATACACAACACAACACAACACACAACACAACACTATACACCACCACCATACAACCTACACACTACCACTCATACATAGAACATACCACCTAAACAATCTCACAACACAACAGCAAGCCCATGTATTTAAAAACATATAGAAAAAAAAGATTCTTATGTATAAGAACAATAACGTATAAGGAAGATAGAAAAGAATTATTTAAATAATAATAATTAAATGATGAATACAATATAAAATATAAAAAACAAAAATAAACTCATTCAATTCTAAACATAAAATTAGTAAACAAAAGTTTCTTACAACTATACACTAAATAATAAAATCAAATCCCACCACTATGAACTTTTATTCAACAAAAAGAAAAACAACCCCTTTTATATAGATTGTAGACGCTTGTAAATGGATTATCCTTTGATAAAATAAGAAATAAACAATTATAAATACACTATCATAGTAATATATAATTATACATTCTTTAAAATAAAAATCTTTATGAAACATAATTCCTAAATTCCCAAACCAAAAACACTTATTTTACGTACCCTAAAAGCCAATAAATCAGAAATCTAGACCCTAAATAACCGGGCAAGAAACCCTAGCACCGCCCTCCCACATACCACAAAAAGCCCCATAATGCCACCGTTTGTATCCCTATTGATCCACCTCTAAACTGCTTACTAACGTTACATCATCCGTTATAGCCATGTAACTGAAGTATAAAAAACACCAAAAATAGCGTTTCTTCTCGCTACCAAAAGACAAAAACCATGCTCATTTTAATTAACCAAAAAATACCATTGAAATCAGGTTTTATTTAAAACAATACAACAAACTTGTCTCACATCCCCTAACAAATTAATATTATACAAACCCTCCCGCCTCATTACGTCTAAAACTAAAAAAAAACAAAATATTATACACAACGTTCTCTTTAAAAATAATGTGGATTTTCCTCATATATCAATATATCTATGATACATATTGACAAAAATGCCAACACAAGCAGAAAACAGCCAACAACACACCGCAAAAAACCAATCCAATAGATAACAAGCATAAAACCACAACAGAAAAAACCCAAAACCCCCTCGAGACCACTCTCCACTGAAATGTGCTTCGACCAAACCAAAATAACTAACTCTTAGGCCTAAATTAAAGGATAAAGCATATCATATTGCCCTAGACCCTTCCCGGGGACGAATTTACGGCCCTAACACTACCCAGAGTGCAACACACACCTAATATTATCAACCAACCACTGCCACACTACTTATCTGTTAAAAGATGCTGGCTGCAACCAACATAACCCCGATTTGAGCGCCTAAAATTTGAGATAACTCTAAAACCTTTAATTAATGCTATCCAACACGGGTGATTATCACACAGACAACCCATCACATCCGGGGTCAAAATAACACACCCAACAAACGATAAAAACGGTCAATTCCACCGTTAATAGCACCAAAAAAAAGTTCAAGCAAATCAATTTTATTATTATCATCTAATCAAAACCTACCTTAAAATAACAAACAACTCTGAAACAGCCACTGGAGTCGCACCACGGGTAACGATTCCTTTATAGCAGGTAAGAAGAAATGTAAATTACATAATTCTTTGTCGACCCAAGTGGACGGAGATCACATCCCAATAATAATACTCCTATAAATGAATAGCCCTGCATAAGTTCCTCAGACTTAGGTCGAGAATATTTTTTTATCGCTTATAGATAATGAGCTATCATAAAATAGATATGTAAAAAACCAAAACAATGTTTTTCCATATCCTAGAAAGCCAACTTATCTGGGAATATGGTAGACAAATATATCTCTAGTTCTTTAATACAAAAACCTCCTACAAACTATTTTGAGAAGGTTGTTTTAACCCACCACCCACCTACCTTAAAACTCATTACTCCGAATATATTGCGCCTGTTAACCAGCGGTGCCACAAAGCTTCTCCCTGATATTGTATCAAAAAGTCCAGTTCTAATTAAATTCACTACCACCGATGCGTATATCCTCACTCTCCACCTTAAACATGCTTCAAAATTACCTCAACTACACACAACAACAACCAAATATGTCCCCAGTGGGGACATCACAACAACCGATCCAGGACAAAAGCAAGGCTCTCATCAAATCTCTATTAAATAAATAAACCAGCAAAAACCCGAATAGGATTTTGAACCACTCTCATCTTCAAGACTGATGCTACCACTTACACCAAAACTCCACTATCAGTACCAAGCGTCATTATTCAAAATACGCAGTCCACCGTGACATTACTTCCTGTATTATGTAATACACAACTGAACCACAAGATTAGGACTTACAAGCACATAACTTTTAAAAACCAAAAGAACTCAGCTTAATAAAACTGCAGACCGCAACCACACGTTACTCCTCAGATACATGCACGCAGAAACAACACGCTAAGCAGACATCTTAAACACTCTAGAAACCATTTTATAAAAACATCAAACCAAAAACCCATAAGTCCACACACTCTTGGAAGTTAGACCTCCTTATCGGAGAAGAAGATGACATCGCACACCCACCCAGACAGCTCACTTCTTGAACCTACATCATAATGGATTCTACATTCAGGCCTACACGCCCCATGAATATATGAATAATAGACGGACAGCTGAGAAAAGCGAATGTTATGACAAAGTATGAAAACAGCAACATAATGCTCGTTATAACTCACATTACAGTAACCGTAATCATTACATGTCACCACCAAACCAACCCATCCATCACCAAACAGCCAAAACATCACCTCTACGGCACTTTAAGAAAACCCTGATACGATCCATACTAACGCTCCCCAATTCATCGATCGCTGTATACCTTAACCCAGTATCATAATAAGAACGTACAGAAATTATTCTAAATCTACAAATAAAGAAAAAAACCACATGGACACAGCAACAAAGTATTGTATGCAGTTTGTCACAGAACTGATACAAGATATCTATGATATCTGAGCTGGAAACTATAAATATATTCAACATGTAAGCGTTCACACTGCCACAACCACCACCAAGAAACCCAACCATCAAGGGGAGAGCCTCCAAACAACGCAAATAATAACACAAAACCCCAAACCCCCACTAAACAAAAACCAACAACAAACCAACACATAAATCCAAACCAACTACCCACCCACACACAAACAACTCCATTATCTGGATAACGAACATCTATATCATTTCGATAATGATAATAAACACCTCATCGCCAATCCTCGAGCCCAATATTATCGCAAAGACCATTAGAGCAAGTACTCAAATTAATATAAAAAAAATAAGTCATAAACATCATGTGTAAAAATGTATGTTAGGAAGTAGAAATATATATAATTAAAAATATTCCTTAATTATATTTAATGTATAACCTATAAATATAATATAAAATCAATTAATAAATAAAATCCGAAACAGAGCTAATGTTTAACCCATATAATATATAATAATAAAAATACTAGAAGAAGAGCCTAATCATACGAATCATACACACATTAAAATATATATAAAAAACCATACCTAACTTTAAAAACACATTTACAAGCAACTCAAAAATATTAATCATAACATCCATAAATAAAACAAAAAAATAAATAAACAAACAAAAACCATAACACAAAAATAATAATACCTAAATACCAGTACCATAGCTAAAGATCAATCTGAAGCCTCTACTCAGACAGCTAACATTTTATATAGGTCAAAAGTTTTTATCATCCTTATTTTGCTTTCTTAAATAAAATAATATAAATATAAGATGTTAAGAGTTTAAATAAACGAAACCTAGGTTCAGGATATGAAAAAGTAGATAATTATTATGAACTACACACCAAAAAAAAAAAAAGATACATAATTTTCAAAAATTCAAAATCGCCCCAGATCAACAGGCATAACGACAAACACACACTATAGATCAGATAACAAGAGAATCATACTCCGCTCACTCAACAAAGAAAAAAACGTAAAACAACATAATTCACTTCATTACCATGACTTCAAAGAATCTCTACCAAACCAAACTCCCGCCATGTTTCAGTTTGAAATAATTATTAATAAAAAACCTAAAATAAATTTAAACATGACCTCTCGATTCTAATGTCACATACAATGGCAAAATACCCTTATTTGGACCCGGAATAATAATAATAAGAGCTTGAAATCAGACCCAGGGATAATCAAAAAGGTTTGCTCCCTATCACATCCTAAGAAACAACCAATAACGTAGTAACTACTCTGCACACACACCTAATATTAAAGAAAACAAGAAGCGAATAGTTTGAATCATATATTTTTGACCAACTAGTAATTATGAAAGTGCAGCACTTAACAAAATAAAAATTGAAAATATGAGACACCTGAGCAAGGGATATAATAACATAAAAAATGAGCGCGCGTAAGGTATGTGTGTATATTTCAACACCAATTTACAGAAGAACAAGGTCAGTTTCGAATATCTATAAAGGCCGGCGCGGGTTGATTGATAGTATATTCTCTCAGCATAGAATTGTAGATGGGATGTTGTTGATAATAATGAATAGTGATATAATATACTAACTTCCAATACGATGTAATGTCATAATGCCCTCGATGTGCTCGATGTGAAAAAACAAAAACACACAAAAAAACCACAAAAACCAACACAAAAACCAAACCAACCCCCACACCGCAAACCATTGTGTGTGTGTGCTAGGCGGGAGGTGTAAAGTGCTCCATAAAGGGTGGTGTTGAATCACGTCACAGATATCCTAGCAAGGATTGTGAGTGCCAACCAAACCAAAACCACAAAAATAGATGTGTACTGTGATGTAAGTAATAAAATAATATAAAAAATACAATAATAATAATTTCTATTCATAAATCTATAGAATATTAAATAAGACTAAACCCATAGTAGGAAAGCAAATAAACCTAAAAATAGCAAACTTAATGTACAAAATATACACCAACGATTCCTCATACTATAATACCTAGGGGATAGAAACCACACAAATATAAGGGCTTTCTAGGCCAAGGGGAAGGCAGAAAAGGCTTGAAAAAAAAGTGGCACCACTCAGTTGGCACTATGTGCACTCACTTAGGCACATATGTGGCACTCACAATCAGAGACACTTCCACAAACTAGAGACACTCACCTGGCAACTCACTCTCAATCACACTCATTAAGAAACCCCACTAATAGAAGCCATACCACTAGCAAATAATTCCTCTAAACGCGGTGAATTTCTGGGAAAAAAACCACCTACAAACAAAGTTGAACTCAATAAATCTGAGTCATCAATGCATAGAACAACACAAATTTCTCAATAAATACCAAAAAAGGTACCATCAAAAAAAAGATGCACACCATACAAAAGTTGACGCCATAAGAAAGTCATCACACAGCCAAATCAAAGTGAAACCATACAACACAAACCGGATGACGAGCATCACAACAACACACATAAGTAGGGCAAGGCTTAGGAATAGAATAAACGACATAAGGTGAAGGAGACATGGAGTGGAGGCTAGGAATCGCATACAAGATTGACTAGCAAATAGCGTGACCAGGCCCATGGGTGGAGGCTTAGCGTAGGTGAAGGCTAGGGTATTCCTGGGGCGTAGGCTAGGTGATAAAAGGGCTGTCAGGCTAGTGTAGCACCTATAGCCGATAGAAAAGGACTGGTGGAGACATAGGTGATAACCCGGAATGTACGCTGGGTGGAGGCTAAGGCAATTGATAGAAGTCGAACAACGAGCTAGGATGCTCAGGCTGGGATGTAGGTAAGAGCATAGATAGACATGAAAGGTGTAGGTGTAGGCGAATAGGATGATGAGGTAGACATAAACCTGCTAAGGCTATCGTGAGTACCGCCTGACGGTGGAGAGAATACCCGAGATGTGTGTTGCCTTGCATGATGAAAGTAGCCCAAGCAGCCGACGAACACCCCAAAAACAAACAACCAAAACAAACCCCCAAAACAAAACCACATGATGAATAGGTGTAGAGTGTGGAATGGAAAATTAAAGTATAGGACAGAATCCAAACAAGAATCGCAATACACCTAACAAATACACATACAATCGTCTAAGACCACCATAAACCTACACGAAAGGCCAAACCAAAAAGGTGACAGGATACACCTGAGCGGCTTAAAATCAAATTCTACTCGACCAACTTTAAATCCCTCCAATGACTTTAAGAATGGTCAATTTCAGACCTTAGATAAACATAATTCAAGGCCAGAATCAATCAATGCAAACAAGAGAACGAACATAATCAAGGCTAAACATCCAACACAACAAGGCGCGCTACTCAAAAGTGGGCCGTCCCAATAGCCCCAGGGCGAAACCAGGCCAACTAACCGATACCGACGGATAGACTTCCGGCATTGACCTGTCCTAGCACGCCCCTCTCATCTCAGAAAGGGGAACGTCACAGAAGGTAAACAAAGGACCAAAAAAGAGTCAAGCCCCAAACCCACACAGAGTCAAGAATCAGTAAACAAATTATATAAAGGCCACTCAAAACTTCAGGTTGCCAAAAAGGATAACAAAAAAAGAACCAAAAATTTAACCTACAAGTCAAAAAAATTATTAGAAGGTGCAAATATCTAAGAACCTTACAACTACTAACACCTTCACTCCATCAGACCGGCAACCTCCAATCATACCACATTCTTGCCACCGATAAGTCAGTGCCCAACATTCGGAGGCCAACCACAACTACCTTGATCAGTTAAAACCGGGTCTCAGCAATTGACAGCCAACTACTCACACCCTAAAATATATCATCATTTAATATCTCAGTTAAAAAGGTTATTAGCAATATTTTCTCTCAGTATCGGCGAAATAATAGGGCATCCACACGTTTTGCAAACTTTCAATAATACCTATTACTCTATATATAGTATCTTAAACACTCCAATTCCACACTTCAGACTAATCACAAACTAACCCTCACACAACCAGGAAATAACACTATACAAATCTATACACACCCTGCACTAAACGCAAATATCATTTCCCTCCAGATATAAAATATATTATTTCCTCTCTCCTTTCTCTAGGATTAATTTCTCACAAATTACTATCTGTCTTAATATATGTATCTTATCAATATACATACCATACTCCATTATCTAACTTTCATTTGCGAAGTGTATTCACATGCATGATAACAATATCCTCATGAACAGGATCACTAGCCCATCCTCTGCTATAAATCTCCAATAAGGCCACGACATACAATCTTGCAAAAATATAGTAAACATCACAAGGCATGATTACAAACATTTGACAAAAAATCATTTAGGAAAATTCATATCAAACAAAGCCTCCATGTACACACATAACAAACAGCAGGACAAAAGAACTCCCAAGAAGATACAGCACACGTTACCTCACTGATAAAACTCAAACTCACATTATTTACCTCAAAAACCATCATCATACTCTTCTCAAACACTTAGATCTGCCCTGTATCAATTTCTGGACCAACTATAGATTAAAATGTACTTTTATTATCTGACTCTATAAGCTTTACTGTAAGGAAAATCATCAACACACCACCCAGTACAACAAAACTATATAAAATATGATCGCGGACGATGCGGAACGTACGCTGGCAATCAAAACACAATCGATACTCGACAAGGATTACAAACCAAAACGCGGCTAACCCAACTCATCGCAATATCTTATATGGCAATATGACCAATAAATACAGAAAGAATTCTTCCGAAATTTCGACGTAAACAGACATAATAAGGAGCTAACAGACTCAACATGACATTAAACGCGCTCTTAGATGACACTCCAGTTCCACAAAGAATAAGTGGTAATATCAAGAAGAGTCTAAAGTCAGAAACAACAAAGCCAAAAACACACCATGACACCGTACCGGAAAGGTTAATAACGGAGCAGATTAGATAAATTTCATCCGTAATGAGAGGAGTGATCTTCAAGGACATTCCGTCGAGAAACATGCTGGACATAGAATGACTTGAAATAAAACAACTCGAGAAATCCACACGAAAAAAGATTGTGAACTCTGCCACTATAAAATGTTCAGGATTACAAAATCCTAACCTTCCTTTAACAACCATAAAAAAGGAAAAGATGTAGAAAACTCATATTTAGCTCGTTCCCGGAGCTTTCTCGAAGACTTAAACCACCACACAAGAATCCTAAAAAAGGTCTCGAAAGATTAACCCGACTAGTACACATAGAGATACAAACCTACGAAAGAATAAGAGTAACAAAAAAACCACCAAACACAAAAGCAAAAATTCAAATATAGAAGGATAGTGAACACTCCATAAAAAAATGTCTCACTCTATCACTAAAAACCATCAAAAATAAAAACCTACAAATTAGGACAAAAGTAAATAAAATGACTTATTTACTTATTTATTTTTGATCCAAAAATTACTGCAATACTGTGCTTCTGGTGAGTTGAAGTAAACCCACAATACTAGTTTTGATGTTAAAGTTAAGCCTTTAATTAAAAGATTTCTTCGTGTTAAAAATTATGTAAGGAATAATGGATTAATAACGACCCTTTGGGCCTACCATATATTTTCAATAAAATTTAATTTAAACTACCAATTTTATTATAGGTGAGCATTATAATTAAAGAGGATTATAGCGTTAAGCTTCATAATCCATATATTGATGAAATGATAGCTCATAATTATACGATATATAATAAAGTTTGAAGAAGAGAGAGAGGGAGGAGGATAGATAGATAGAAAATAGATTAGATAGATAGATGGCCAAGATAATTATGAGTAATATCGTAGATAGGATAGATAGATAGATAGATAGATAGTATAGATAGAATGTACATAGATAGATTAGATGCCAAGCAAGTTCACCACAAATAAGTAATTAAAGTTATTTGAAAGAACAGAAGGTCGAGAAAATGAGAAGGTAGAAGAAATTATAAAGGATACTTGATTTTATTCTATTAACGGAGGGATAGAATATGAACTGTACACCTCTATTCTAGAGAGAAATACCTCGGCTAAGATACACAAGAAAACCGAAATGTGAACTAGATCTTAAAGATAAAATAGATGCTCAAAAATTACATGTTCACTACACGATTAGATTTATAGATATTTCCAAAAGGATATTCTAGATTAGATAGGAAAAACTTAGTATAGCATAGCTAATCTCAGTGGTAATAATGATATGCCAGAAAAATAAAATAAGGTGATACAATTAAAGGTAGAAGAGAATTTAGATTTGTTTCGGAGAGTTATATAAAAATGACGTGAGTAAATACGACACGTAGCAGAAATCGTAGATATGAAGGTAGGTTAAGAATAAGTTTATATGTGAGGAAATAAAGAAATTCGGAACAAGCGTGGGAATAAGATAGATAGAATAGATTACAGTCAAATGTAAGAAGAATCCAAAAACAATTATTGTTTTTAAGATAGGGAGAGTATATATAAGATCTACAAACGTTCAATCGAATGATAAACCTACAGTATAAGTTAATTTTACTAATTATATATATTTAATAACTAAATAAAATCGTTTTAAAAAGTTCCACCAACTCACGAGACAATCTAATAACGTTTCTTATTCTCTCTCTCTTAGATTAACAATGTTAATTTATAACTATTATTTCTAATGTCTGAAAAAAGTATTGATTTCGATACCAAGCTTATTAATATAATTTCAAGTTATCTTAATGAGCATGCAAATAACTTTCTTCCAAATGACTAATTAATAAACATCACTTTAGTGTCAAGGTCTAACACAGACTATTGTTTTGTTTTGTCAAAATTTTTCTTTCACTATTAATTTAGTCTTATATATATCCTATGATTTTTTTAATAGCTTATATTTCAATATATCTACAATATTTTATATTTATATGTAAATAAATTATGTTTTTCATTAGCTTCACTATATACTATTATATCTATAACTAATACGAGTCGGCATAATATATACATATAGTAAATATGTAAGATCTAGACTACAGTGGCGGTTCTTAAATCGACCTTCTTATCCGGTTTCGCAATTGTACGGTAAATGTGAACAAATTTAAATGATTATTACATCCACGTTATGTCTCTTTTAACCACTCGAAATTCTCCTCACTTTGAGGACACTATCTAATTGTGTTTATGTAGAAAGCTAGTTTGTTTTGCGGCACCAACTATGTGCAAACTTGTATATAAACCTAATTATATTACTCTATATAATAATTCTTTCAATTAATTTGGTAAAAAAAAAAAATACTCCTCTCTAATTAAGAGAATACAATGGCATTTACAGAATCGACCTCTCTTAAACTTATTTTCTACAATCTTTTCATTTATGAAGTCCTTCCATAATAAATCTTTTACCTATAAATATTGATTTAAACACTGAATATTAATCGTAATCACGTGCATTTTATCTTTTTAATTTTATTCTATTTAAATTTTTTGGCTGTAAACTCTAATAAACTGCTCTGTTCCTGTATCGAAACCTTGTAGCTCTATTATTATTTAACATACAACCAAGATATTTAGTTTCCATAGAACATTTTATAATACCATGAGAAATCCTTATTTTAACTAATTCATCTTTATTTTTAGTTGATCGACTACAAACCACAATTCCTGTCCTTTCAGCCCCACTCCATTTCTAGCCTAGTTCCTTAATTGCATTTTCTGTTGTATCTAAGAGCTTTTGTAATCTTTCTATTGAGAGAACCAACAAAATCAGATCATCTGCATGCATAACAACGGCTTGTACGCATATATTATATATATATATATATTTCTTGGGCGACTTTCCAGCATACGGGCCACTAAGCAGTATCAAAGAAAAACTCTTTGTTACTCTTCTGTTAAAATAATTTTCATTTTAACTTTTCCTAATATAATATATATATTATATATATATTATATATTACTATTATATATATATATAATGATATCTACTATAAAGAATTTGGTCTATATATATCATATTCCATATAAAGTTTCATTTAACATCTTATTATCCGGTCATATGTATTTTTGACTTGATAAAAAACTTTTCAATTTGCCAAAATCTTGCGAAAGTTTTCAATCTTGCTGCTCTAGATGCTTATTGAAAAAAAATATTAAATTTAAGTATTTAAAATGAAATAAAAGACGTTTTCCTTTAAAATAACCCAAAAATACAAATTAGGTCCTTTAATTGAAAAAATTCTTCTAAACAAAAAATTCTTCCTCCAATTTTCATTGTAATGGGGTCTGAAATCGCTAAATCTGTGTAATTTTGTCATTTATTTCAAAAAGTACGTGCACAAATATTCTAAATTTAATTAAACTATATATATATTAATATAATATTAATATTACTATATTATATATTATATTATATATATATATTATATATATATATATATTATAATATAATATAGTTATATTATATATGTATATATATATCATATATTATATGCGCATTATGCGGAACATAGAGGATGTTTTTAGCCATACCCGAGTTAGGGGTAGGGGCATAAAAACACCCGCGATACCCAGAATACCAAATTAACGGGGTGGTTTCCGGAGCATTTTCCTCCCCGGAGGGGGTGGGAGAATTCTAGTCCTACTCCTGACGCCAAGCCGTTACCCGGATAAGACTGAGAGGACCCCGACTATATCTGCCATCTCTGTGGTCAACCCTTGGTTATTCTTTAGTTTTTAAACACCACCAAACATTTAGAAATGAATCAGACGTAAAATCTTTACGTGATAAAATAAGTTTAATAATTACTATTCTAACATTTTATTCAACCCTCTTTTTTTTTTAAACCGTTTATTGATAATTTTTGAGCGTTTCATAACTACAATTTTACGCTGATTCCAAAAATGTTATTGGCGTTTTACTGTAGCATTAATTAAAGTTTAAGCATTACAGTTATGAAAGCTCGTCTTAACCCGCTGAACCCATATATATATATTTATATATATATATATATATATTATATACCGCTATATCTATAACTATATATACTATAAGTTTATATATATATTATAATATAGTATATATAGGACAAAGTTTACTTTCTTACCTATCGGAACGGGAGATCGGATCAAAAAAAAATATTTCGACGGTTAGCATTCTATGACTCTAGCATCAAATAGATGTTCTAGGGGGTCTCGAAAATGATTATTTATTTTTTTTTATTTTTGTTTTTTTACCTGTTCTAGGGGGCGAAATTAATACTTAGTTATATATTTGATAAAGTTATATTATACGGCAAGTAGGGGGCTTCGAGCCGACGGGGAATCACAGTGGGGGGGTGGGACGTTTTCTCATACCCCGTAGCGGGAGGGCGGGGAACCCCCGCGGACACCCAAATTACCAGAAAGAGCGTGGGCGTTCCGGTAGACCTTCCCCGGTAAGGGGGCGAAATAAGTCCTACTCCTCGTTAGTTCCCCGGAAGTCCGAGAGACCCCAACTCTTCGCATCGTCGGTGCGGTATACCCTTGGTGGTATTCTTTAATTACTATTTTTCTTTTACGTAAGAATGTTCTACCAGGATTTCAGAAACTGTGTAATTTCCTTTTCGCTTGTAAGCTATTGTAGTTTTTTGAGATATTTGTATTTTCTTTTTCATTTCGACCCTAAAACATTAGTTTATGTATCATAGAGGCTATCTGGTGAAACTTTTTTTTTTTTTGATTCGACAGCTCCCCGTTCCGTG
Organism: Trachelipus rathkii; assembly: GCA_015478945.1. Lineage (NCBI taxonomy): Eukaryota > Metazoa > Arthropoda > Malacostraca > Isopoda > Trachelipodidae > Trachelipus > Trachelipus rathkii. The sequence goes on from JABUQX010044032.1 coordinate 17,571, forward strand.
TGGGCGTTAAGTTAACTTTTACCAGTATATATATAGTTATATATCCTCTATATATATATATATATATATATTATATATATATATTATATATAGTTAATATTATATATAATATATAATATATATATGATAATATAATTGGTTCAATTATATCATTTATAAAAGAATAGATGTTGGCAAGTGCAAGAATAGGTTTAATTTTCTTACACTGCAAGTTTAGATTCATTTGTGAGATTACTATGCCCCTGTGAAAAGCCGTAGGGTCCTTCACCTATAAACTAGAATATTCAGGTTACGGTAGTGGGCGATATTACAACAAGATTATTTCAAGCCTGTTGAGAAAAGTTTGTTTTCTCAGACTTAAAACTAGCCAGTTCACCCGTCTTAAGCTTTTCTAGAATATGTTTAGATTAAAAAAACAATCTGGGAATATTTGAAAAATATGATTTGAATACAAAAACGCAAATAAAATAAATAGCTTTTAACAAATAAATAAGCAGATTTTAATAGCCAATGTGGCGAAACACTATGTAAAAGAGCTTTTTAAAGCGAATAAATGGTTTTAAAGTCAACAATGACTACGACTGGTTTTAATTTAGCACGAAGCTTAACAACGAAAGATGTTTACGTCACAAAGCCAAAAACGAATGAATTTAAATACCAACTTAACAGTTCGAAGTCAAAAGCAAAAAGTGATTCTCAAACATTGAAGCGATAGTTCTCCAATCTTTCATTTTGGCAACCGCCAGGTTTCCAGGAAACAATCTCTTTTCTGGCACTCTGACTATAATTTTTATATCTCCCGGGTGGGGGGGATGGCTTCTGCCCTTTATAGGGCAGAAGTCAGAAGTTGCCTACTTGAAATGAATATTTTGAAAACAGCTGCAGAATATTTAATCTCGATTCTTCCGATGAATCATACATCAGAATATTTTTTCTTGCAACTTCTGCAGCTTTACGCCTAGGCCGACTATTTTGTGAATATCTCTATCAGCTGGTGTTGATGAACTTCCAGCATCCGTCGCAGTCGTAGAAGGGTGGTTCACCCCTCCAGGAATATTTAATGCTGGATTTGCTGGAAGGACAGGGACGTGTTGACGATGAAGTATTGACCACTGTGGGTCAAAGAAAGCTATAGGGGATACAAATATTTGACTGGATACAAGCTGACTTGTCCCCCACCCCCCAGGAGTCCTGACGTACACCGATCTGACTTTATTGTCGTCGCCGATTTATCTAAGATTCTACTGACTATCCCCATTCTGCAGTAAGGACGTTCTTTTTACTGGACTTTTGATAAAAACAGCGTCATTCTTTTTGATCAAATTATTCCAGTTGACCTTGGTTAGATGATTCTCTTTCCATCTCTCTAAGACTGAGAAAGGTACTCTTGCTACACCTGGTTTCACCGACAATTTCTTTCAAATAATTCTGGTAGTATTCGCCTGCCACTTCGCGCCTGCTGCATTTTGAGTGACTTTACAGCTCTTTTTGAGCCGAAGTCGAGGCCCCAGAACTGATTATTTGACCCAGCTCCGGCTAATGCCATAGCGGATTTTGACAAGGGTTTGATGAAATCGTTGGAGTGAGTGATAATATTTCATTTGTACTGGAGGTGCAGATGAGCGAAACGGTGAATTTATAGCCATTCAGCTATTAATTCTCGACAATTTTCTGTAATGATAGTCAAAAATTAATTCAACGAGAACGTCCATATTGTTTTGAAACAACAATTTATTCTACCACACGTGATTAACGTTTCTCCACTGGCTTCTCTACCCATGGGCTCTATAAGAGGGATATCGGTTATTCGAAATCAGATTTTTCTTCAAAAAACTCACCCCATTTCGTACTCAGCAAGGAAAGTTCCCCTAAGAAGTCAGTTCCACTGATGAAGCACTCCGAAACGATTTAACAAACCTCGTTGGAACGAACCTTGAATAAATGATTTAGGATGACATGTCACTATAAGGCTCTAAATTAGACCACCCGAATTATTTTAGACGGTGTTAAATGAAGCATGAAACATTTTTGGGCCTGGAGCCAGAGGCCTTGACTTTGACCCACCAATGTTTGGTGTAGTCAACACCTACATGCTTAAAAGGCCTGAATAATTCCACCTGGTCTTTTGAATAATTTTTGAAGCGCGGGTACCGAAAAGCAAAATTATTGAACTTTTTGCAGACTATGCATTCCTGCAAAACATTTTTGATAGAGGTACGCGCTGATGTCACCCAGAAACCTTAGAGCCGAATATTTGTAAGAGTGGCTTGTATGCCTAGATGTTTACACTTATGGTGAGCATCTCTTATGATTAACTTGGAGAGGTGGTGACGTTTTGTCAGCAAGATGGGATTAATTACATCATAATTGTAATAATTGCATCTTGACAAACGACCTTTGCTCCTGATGAGATTATTTTCATCCAAGAACAAGTTCAGATTATTTACCAAGTCCGGAACTTGGCCTGTGAAAGAAGGATTATTTTTAATCTCTTCTAAAAATTGAAGCTCTTTCGAGAACGATTCTTTCTGCATTGTCTGCAGACAATACAGACGAGCTTTCAAATCATGATCATTTGTCACACCTCTTGACAATGCTCCAAACTGGAATAATAAAGCAACTACTCGATATAGCTTGTGCAAATTTGAATATTTGGACAAATCTACTACAGGAGGTTCATTACCACCTTGAACAACAGCAAAAACTGGAGATGTTGTTTCCAGTTCAGCTGATGGCCAGTAAATACTATTCAAAGATGGCCATTTTGGCCCTTTCGTCCATAAGGAATGTTCTTTTGGAACCTCTCTGAATGAAATACCTCTGAGGCCAGTAAGGTCGCTGGATTATCTTCAGTTGCTGAAGTTAGAGAATATTAGACTTAGAGAAATATTCTCTTGAAGCGAAGAGCTCATGGTGCGAATATCTTGCACACGGTTCTTCACGAATATTTGCTCGACTTTCGAGATCCTATTTTGGATCCAATGAATGGTTATCTGCGAGTCGGAGAATATGTTCAATTCCTTGAACTTGACACCCAACAGTCCACTCAACAATTGTGGTAAACACTTTAATGCTAAAAACACAGACAAAAACTCTAAACAGGAAAGCGTTCTTCCTTTTGAAGGCGCGATTTTTCCTTTTGACCAAAGAAGATTTAGACCTCCTGCCGCTGACGAGACATACACTACAAAGCCATAAGCAACAGTGCTTGCATCGCAGAATATATGAATACTTAAATCAGAGTCACTTGACTCAAATAAAGATCTAAAAGAGACCTCCTTTAGAGAGTTAAGGTAAGGACATTAACTCTCTAAAGGAGGTCTCTTTTCTCAACTTCTCCCAAGAATTTTTGAATCGGGAACGATTATATCGTCCCACGCCATGTCCACTTCCCAAGTTAACTTCATAAGAGGGCCTCGAACGGTAACGGGGAGGTAAAGACATAGGGGATCGAATACTTTTGAGATCTCCGACAAAAGCTGTCTCTTTGTAGAGACAATACTTAATGAAAAGTCAATAAGACTCAGACTATCTTGAACGGTGTTATATAAATTCCCTAAAACTCTTTCTTCATCACTTTGATGAGTTGCAAGTTTGCCCTCCTCCTTGAATATTTCTTTGAGCTCCGGACAGTTGGAGTTCCAGGAGCACAAGTTGAATCCCCCCTCACTCATACGTGAAGTGGCCTTTTGAAAAATATCTTTAAGTTCGTTGACAGACGAAGAAGTGTACAAAAAATTTTCAACGTACAGATTATTTTGAAGAGCGGTACAGAGATCAGGAGGGTATTTTTTGGCATGATGTATCACAGCCACTAGAACGTAGGGCTGACAGCCAACCCGAAGATGTCCCAGAAAAAACAGAAGCGATTTCTGTCCTCTTCTAACTTTAATTTGATCTGGAGGAAGGCCTTCGAAATATCCGCCAGAACGATGAATTTGTTTGTTCTGGAAGGGACAATAATAAACTTAAATAGGAGGCTGATTAAATCTTATCCCATGGATACGATGCCTAGATTAAAGTGAAGCAGACTACAACCTATTTTCAGGCTGCAGTTAAAGACAGGACGAATTTTTGTCGTCACTTGAAGGGTCTGCCTGATTATAGGTCTGTGGGGTATCCAGATGAATTTATGATAATCTTTCGGATGCACCTCCACAGCCTCCACAATACCTTCTCTTAGGTATTCCTTGAATATTTCCCCATACTTGTCACGCAAGCCTTGAAATGTCAATTTCTTTTTGACTCGTTGCATCGAAGCAAGAGCAACGTGATGATTTGATGGAACCTGCTCAGAATATTCTTAGAAACCACCCGGAAATAGTTCTCCCACTGCGTGGGGTTTACCTCCGTTCTGCGGTAACTCCTCTATTCCCTCTCTCGTGAAATCTCTTGGATATTTCGTCACATGGAACCGCTGCGTCCCTCTCCTCATTAATACCCAGAGTAGTTTCAATTTTTATAGAGGTCTCTCCTAGCCCAAAGGTCCAAAATCAGATCAGGTTGTGAGTATGTAAAGAGCGGGTTCGAAGTACGGAAGGTTACCGGTTCCACTACCAGATTGATTACATTTGTTCCGGGACTGTTCCTTGAAGATCTTTGAATATTTGACGATATGGGGAGCTCGGAATTCTGTCATGATTTTTTGACAGCTTTGGGAGAAGAGTTCTTCCAAAAGATTTTTTTATTTTGGGATGGTGTCAAAAAGGATGTTACAGGTCCGAAAGGCACGTACCCATGGCAAGTTTCTAGGGCACTGCCCCGAATGCATTTTACTGTTTTAAAATGCTTTAATAAATGAAGAGCATTGATGCACAGCAACCCTTGTATATTTGAAACCAGCTCAACATGATTATTTTAATAGTGACTATCTGCCACTTTGAATCCATTTTGTATAATATTTTTCATAGCCTCCGTCAGGCCTTTTACATAAAAGCCGATATCCAATTCAGGATCGATGTTTACAGGTAGGCTAGAGTATTTCCCACAACAAATGCCCATCTCTAAATTTAAAGACTGAAGGATCTCAATTCCTCTCCCAAAAATGTTTTTATGGAGCTCTGATGACTAGGAAGACTATTTTCATTGACTCCCAATTTTTTAAGGATGTTCCTATGAAAATACGTGGACTGACTACCTAAGTCGATTATAAACAGATACAGGACTATTATTATTATTATTATTTCTCTTTTTGAAAAGGACGAATTTAATAGCTAAAAATAGGTACAAACCTATTTGATATTTATGAAAGATATTTTTTCAAGTTAATTAACAAAATATTCGTGACCTATTCCTATTATTTGTTATAACAAAGTTCTTTTCAAGAGAGCTTACAAAGCAAACAATGAACAATACTTCAAAACAGGAATTGTAATTCGAAGCTTCAAAGAATCATAATTAATGCAAATATTTCACAGTTTTATATTCGGATTCAGGAAAAAAAAATTTCAAATATTTTAAAATAAGAAAATAACGTAAAATCTCATTCATTTGCATGTGTTCTTAATTAGCTGGAATGTTTTTAAGGATATTTTTGGAAATTTTAATTGTGTCACTCATAAAACGTAATTAATTTGAATATATTTAGTTGCTAATTAAGAGGCCCAAAAAAGCTTTCTTTCACTGAGATTGCGTTGGCGTCCATTGAATCTTATACCGAATAATAATAGGAATTTGCATTCTCAATATGAGGAAATATTTAATTAGTTTTACCCTTAAACATATCAAACTCTTTTATACTATTTGCATACTATATATATAATTTTATATATATATATAATATATATAATATAATATATATATTATATATATATTATATATATATTAATAATATATTATATATATATATAAATATCAATATATATATATATATATTATATATATATATATATATAATATATATTATATATAATATATATATAATATATATATTATATATATATATATATATATATATATATATATATATATATATATATATATATATATAATTATATATATTATATATATATTTATAAATATAATAATATATATATATATATATATATATATATATTATATATATATATATTATATATAGTATATATAATATATATATTAATATATATATATATATGTATATAATATATATATATATATATAATTAATATTTATATTTATTATAATATATTATAATATATATATATTATATATATTAATTATATATATATATATATATATATATATATATATATATATATATATATATATATTATATAATTATTAATATATATATATATATATATATATATTATATAATATATATTAAATTATAATAGATATATTAATTATTTAATATATAAATATATATTACTATTAAATATAATATATATATTAATATTATATATATATAAAAAATTATATTTATCACGGATATTCTTCGTGTATATTCACGCAGAAAAACTATGCGTTACTGAAAACGAGAACGACTCCACCTTCTCACCGCAAAAATTTATATAATATGTTCACTCGAATACTAAAAATATGTTTCTTTGTAGAGAAGATACTCCTCTCTATATTGATTTTTTTTTCTTTTTTTCAATATAGGTGCGTTCCTTGGTACATGTGATACCGCCACACGTAAATAGCGAAAATAGTAAAATCCGTTTATCTATCTATTTATCTTCTCCACGAAAGTTGCCAACGCAGCTTAATAGCATATATTAGATATTTCTAGATTGCTCAATTCTACATTTTCATGAATTCTAATTATTATTTAAGAGAAATCTTCTAAATATATTTGTAAAGACTTCAGCTGTAAATTTTCTCTTATTATATCACAGTATCTCCACATACCGAGCCTTTATTTGTGCTACCCCGAAATCACCTCGTCGTACTACAACAAAAATATATTTTTTTTATCATTCATATATCACTTATTATTCATTTTCGTGTCTCTCTGTATTACTAAGGAGCATATTGTATGGTTTAACTTTTATACTTTTTATTTATTAACACTATCAGGCAGATTATATAATATTTACATATCATTTCAATTATACTCTTTCTTTTTACTATTTTTTTGCCCTAAACATAAAAATAAAATGAAAATTAATCCCTTAAAAATAATCTTTTCTTTAAAAAGAGAAAAAAATCGTATATTTCAAATAGATTGTTTTTCCCTTTGGAAAATTCCCCTCCCCTTACGTGATTTACTTCACAAACTCTTTTTTTTTTACCACGACCCCGTTATTCTCTACGCTCGGAAAGACGCGCATTTATCTTTTTGTGCTCCGTGAAGATCGTGTTTTGTTTTTCCTCGGACTTTGCAGGCACGTCACCTTGGGGAATATTTTCATGATAGAGCTATCCATTGCGAATAAAAATTGTAAGGCATCAATCAATGTGCATAACTCAACCTTACGCTGAGAAGGAAGAGTTTTTTTTTTTAAAGTGGCGACTTTGGCCAGATTGAGACCTGGGAATCTCCTTCTGGTGAAATATAAATTGATCGCAGTCACTGCTTTATTTTAAAATCTACTCCACAAGCCCTGACGGTAGAATGTTCACACGGGGAAATATATATATTATATATAATTATATATATATAATATATAATTTTAATAATTATATATAGTATTATAATTATATATTATATATTAATATATTAATAATATATTATTATAATATATATATATATATATATATATAAATTATATATATATATATATATATATATATATATATATATATTAATATATTAATTTAAATAATATATATATAATATATATTTAATATATATATTATTATATAAGAGCGCTCTCATAGCTCAGTGGTAGAGCATCATTGCCTAGCAAGTGTAGGAGCCTACCAGTTCGAGACTGAAGTTTGGAGCGTAAGATATATGATAAGTTAATTCTCTATACTTCTTAGCTCAGTCCAACTCAGCAACGTTATTGAGAACCTTGGCCGCGTGACTTGCTGCTTAAATGGGAAAACTCCGGCTAAACGCGATAAGGCCTGTGAGCCAGCAGATTTATGCCGTTTAGGCCTACAAGTTACTCACAAGATCCTTATTCCTCACTGTTAGGGTCGCACTTGAACTAAGCGCGTTAATCGTCCTACCTGGGGATATTGAGTCATTTTTTTTTATTTGAGTTTGGAGTATATATTAATATTAATATATATATATATATTATATATATATATATATATATAATTTAATAATATATTATAATTTAATTATATAATATATATATATAATTATATATATATATATATATTAAATATATAATATATATACTATACTATTAATATATATTATATATATATTAATATATATATAAATATATATATATATATAATATATATTAATAATATTATATAATATTAAAATATACCTATATATATTATATCTATATAATAAATATTAGTATTATCTATATAGGATTACTGATAATACATTAATAATACTACTCAACTACTATATATTATATATATTATATATATAGTACTAAATATACTATATATATTATATATCAGGCTTGGGTTCAATACAACTACTTGTACTGTAGCTTGTACTCTAAGTACATTTTTTGGCAGATAAACTTTCTACTTAACAGTATCTAAAACCACAGTGTAAACACTGTATCTGCACCGTTTGTACTGAAAATTTGAAAAGTACTTGCAAGTACTTTTGATATTTTTTACTTGCCAATATTTTATTTATTTTTTTAATCATTTTCCTACGTATTTGACAAATTATTTCATATATTTTTTATTTAAAATAAATTTCCAATTACGAATATAAAGTATGTCAATATAATATATATATATAATAGAGCTATACATACTAATATATCTATATTAATTTAATTTATAGTACTATATATAACTAATATATATATTATAGCTACTATATATAATAAATATCACTAGTCAATAACTAATATATATATATATATATACTAGGCAGATGGTGATTGATGGATTTGGAAGTTGTGTAACAGACAAAGCGTTTAAGGAGGGTATAGTTCCAAGGATAGGAGGAGAGCAATTATATAGTAACTTTATCATAAGGGTAATGTGGAGGGGATCACAGAATAACCTCGTAGGTATTATAGGGAAATATTTTATTGGAGTGTTATAGGAAGCAATAAAATGCACCGAACCGTATTCGTTGGTCGGCACAAAAAATTGCGTCCGAGTGACTCAAGGACTGATTGGTTGAAAGAACATGGGTGTGAGTTTAGAAGTGGTCAGAGTGTGCAGTGGATCAAATCATTTACATTCGGCAAAAAAAATGAATCTCGGGAAAAATGCAGGAGGAAAAAATAAATTGTATTTAGGGTTTATTGGTTTGCAACAGGCGTATGATAGGATTAATAGGGAAGCTTTGCGGCAATTGATAAGTGGTGTTGGTGGTAAGCTTCTGAATGGAACAAAAGTATGTTATGACGATAGTGAGTGCGTGTGTAAGATACATATAAATAGAAGTCGAAAGTGATCGTGGTTTAGAATATTAATAGGAATTGAGTGTCGGGTCTAGGGGTGTGATTGTCTTCCTTGGTTTTCCACATTTGTTATAATGGATGGGATAAAGAATTAGAGGATGGGGTTGAAGGGGGTTGGTTTTCAGAATTGATGTGAGATAGAGAGAGTTAAAAAGGTTCCCTACCTATTTATATATGCAGCTATGAATTTGCGTTGTGTATGGCGATCTGAAGAGAGTTTGTACGAGTATATTCCGTACGAGAGATTGGTGCAGGACAATGTGTAAAAGAGGGTTTCAAAAGTAACACGCTAAATAAGAAGTAAGTTATAACGTTGTGTAGTGAGGACAGTCCATCTGGGTGAAGTTATTTTAGATGGTGAGCAGTTGGAATAACGGTGTGAAGTTTAAATATTTAGGATATATTTTGGATATAAAGGGAACTGATCGATGCAGATTCT
>JABUQX010044032.1:32500-46954 GCA_015478945.1 Trachelipus rathkii
AACACGCCAAGGGCTAACTACATATATATATATTATATATATATATATATATATATATATATATATATATATATATATAATATATATTATATATATATATATATATATATATATATATTATATATATATATTATATTATATATAATCTTTAAGGTATATGTAGAAATAAATATATTATATATATTTTATATATATAAAATACTTCCCTTCATCTGATGTTTATTATATATATATATATATATATATATATATATATATATATATATTATATATTAATATATATATATATTATATATATAAATATATTATATAATATATATAATATATATATATTATAATATATATTATATATAAACTCTATAATATATATATATATATATATATTATATATATATATATATATAATGACATATATTACAGGTGAAATTTGATTTGAAACTACAACTCATATCTCCAAAACTACAATATAAGCTACAGAAAAAAGGAATACATTGTTGGACATATCCTGGTAACTTTTAGTGCGGAAAAACTGATAAAAAAAAAAAAAAAAAAAAAAAAATTCACACCAAACTACAATAGCTACAGCGCAATTAATACATTTTTGGAATCTGGTAAAAATTTTACATTTGAATTTGGAAACTTTAAATGAATAAAAAAAAAATTATTGAATTTTATTATTCTAAAATGTATTAAATAGCTCTCGGCAAATTTACTCGATACTAAATATTGTTTTGCTATTAAATTTTGCTTTTTTTTTAACTAAAGAATACCCCAAGGGTGAAAAGCACAATGGGAGGAGTTGGGGTCTCTGGCCTTCCGGGGAACTAACGGGGTAGGACTAAAATTCCCCCCCCTCATGGGAGGGTCTCGGAACCCCCCGCTCTTTGGTATTTTGGGTCGCGGGGTTCCTCCGCCCCTCCCTACGGGGTTGGAAAACGTCCCCCTGTGTTCCCCGTCAGCTCGAGCCCCTACATTGCCGTGTAATAAATTTACAAATAATATAATTCCCCGTCGGCTCGAGCTCCCTAAAAAAAAAAATAGCCAATATTTATTTTTATTTATTTATTTTTATTTTATTTTTTACATTTTCCTACTAAAATTTACAAGGATTCCAAAACAATGTATTCCTTTTCGCTGTGGCAAATTGTAGTTTTTGAGATTTTTTTTTTATTTATTTTTTTTATTTTTTTATTGTTTTTTTTTTTAAACATTTCCGCACTAAATGTTACAGGATTCCAACAATTGTATTCCTTTTTCCCTGTAATCTATTATAGTTTTTTGAGACATAAATTGTAGTGCTATACCTAAAGTTGTAGTTTTAAACTCAATTTATAAACCTAATATATATATATAATTATATATATATATATATTTATATAATAATATATATATATTATATATATATATATATATATATATATATATATATATATATATATATATATATATATATATAATATATATATATATATATATATATATATTATTATATATTATATTATGAAACCACAGGAAATAAAACAAGACAAAATTTACAGAAACCAACGAATATAGTTTCGAGAGGATATATCGCCTCTCTTCATTCAGGCTCGTAAATGAGTTACGAGCCTGAATGAGGAGAGGCAGTATGTCCTCTCGAAAGTCTAGTTCGTGGTTTTTGTAATTTTTGTCTTGTTTTATTTCCTGTGGGGTATCATAATAATATTATATTCACACATGTATTGTGTTTTCTCCTGCTTTATATATATATATATATATATATATATATATATATATATATATTATATATATAATATATATTATATTATATATATATATATATATAATATATTATATTATATATATATTATATATATCTATATATATATATATATAATATATTATATATATATATATAATATATATATACTGTTTCGTTTCATTTCTGAACACTTAATTTTGTTTTTTTTTTTCAAAAAAAACGGTTAAAATTAGTAAAATATTATATTTGTTTCCATTTTCCAATTTATAATTTTGATCCATTCTAACTCTAATGACTTAATTTGCTTGCAATCTACAAGATCTTTAACGAAGCAAAACGTTTACACAGTTATATATACATTGCTAGATTAAAGAGTTTATTCTGCATTATTTACATATTTTTCTGTCAGAGCATTCACTCTTGTCTATTTCAAAAGTAAATTTAAATCTGCCTAGGTATCTAAGATATGGCACCAATTAATATGGCTATTTGATTTTTGTTAATTATTGCCGATTAAGATTATTTCGTAATACTTTAAACGTTTTAGTATCCTATAGTGAGCTTATTTTAAATAAAGCGGTCCCCATTCAATTTAGAATTCCAATAATACTTCCATCAATATTCAAACACTGCGTTTAAAGTGCTTACACCACGCAAGTAATAATATAAGTGCACAAGAAATTTATGAAAAAGCTTCTTATTGACGACATAATTTCTTGAAGAATTAATAACATTACGCGACTACATTGGCGGCTTATTGGGTACCCTCAAAGTTGGAGCGGGTTCTTTTTATCTATTGGTTATATCCTGCCCTTTTCGCCCCATTGTATATATTGCCAGTTTGTTTCTTCTTTGTTTATTTTTGCGGGCCTCACAGGAGAGGCTGCCGAACCTACATTAATTGTGTGGATTATTTACTTTTTTTATGAGGCGCAACACTCCGCCCCTAACACAGCAGCTTCCTTTGTAATCCTTCACGTCACGTAACCTCTCCAGTAAGATTGCTCTTTCTTAACACGCACACATGTTTCTTACCATCTCATACAACCCTGGTAGGAGAGGTAGAGAAAGAGGGGCTTTTACGTCTAACCACCTACCTTTCCCCCCGGTTAAATTTTTGAGGCGGGGCAAAAAATATATACCATAAAAAGACAAACACTGAGCTGATAATTACCTAGAGTTTTGCAAACCATCACGACACCACCACCCCACAGTTTATCCCCTTATCCCGACCTCACATTCGTCCTTTATCTCCACGCAACGCACCCACACACGGCTACGCCGTCTTCACACCCGCGCCACGCATCCCCCTTTCTTTGTTTTGACCAGTAGGGGAGGACCCACACGCAAGGAGCCCAAAAAAATACCATACGATTACACTTCCTCCGCGCACCGGCCCACACTCGACTATATTTTCAACTCTAAGAAAAGAGAGCAAAAATGAAGCACGAGACCAAGTGGACTCCTCAACTAGAAGACCCAAGGCCTCACACTCAAAAAAGATCACGTAACAGACAATAACCTTCTAACTAACAATGTATACAATAATCCCAATTTGGCCCTCGGCCACAAGAAAATAACACTATCACGTCAGTCAAGAAGCAAAACTGCTCCAATCGAGAACACAATCGCTTGCATCACACAAAATAAAATAAAAAAAACGATAATAATAATTATAATATATAAAACCTCCATGGAGTCACCACGTAGTGCTTCACGAGTGATATCTAATTAATAAATTAAATTTAGGAGAAAAATCACTTGTACATAAAATGTTTATGATAAAATAAACCATAAACGTTCGTTTTACAGAGAGAAACTTAAATATACGCATAAGGAGGCGGAGCTTAAAAACATTTCCGAACAATTGAACTTATGACGTTACTACTGTCTAAACTGTCATAATAAAAATAACGAATATCAAGCTATAAGAATAAAAATAGTTATAAACTAAAGCGCTCGTCAAGTATAAAACTTATAGAACCTGGTTAAACGTAAAGCGAGCCGTGACTGGTCAGAGACTCGTCTGCGAAGAGTCAGGTGTGATAAAATACTGAGTGCGCAGTGTTCGTTTTAAATCTTAATTATGTTGATGTAAGTTGGGAATCATGCTGAAAAATTTTTCATATATCTTAAATCTTTCACCTCAATATATATATATATTAATCTTAAATTTATTTAATGTATAACAGCAGCTGAAGGCGATTCTTGTGAAGACCACTACTCACATTCATATAGTATAATTTCTTTGGTTACATGAAAGAATTATATTATAAATGTATCATATAAAATGAACTAAAAACAATTATTACAAGTTCATTTCTGATAACTAACTTTTTCTAGAATAATAGGATACACTTTTGATTATTTTGAATGAATTTATTCTGGAAGAAATTCTTATTTGATGTACTTTATTAACTTTGGACAAACTGTAAATATATAAAAACAATTATTGAAACTTCATTATGATAACAAAAGATAAAAATTTTAAAGAATATTTTCGAACAATATAAAATCAAAATGTATTATCCATTTTTTTTTTCCAATGCAAATATAATAAAAAATTATAATACAAATTATAAAATAAAAATATTTAATTTTATCCATTAATTAATATTATTATATATATTTTCCATCATTTTTTTTTTTCAAATGCATTATGAATATAAATTTTATTTTTCTATAAATGATGTATTAAATAAATTATGATTATTTATATTTCAAATATATTAATTTAAATATTAATTACAAAATTAAAGTTCTAATAGCTAAAAGCGTTTATAATATATATAGAATATTGTACAAGAGCTTATGAGTTAATACTGATAATCCCATTTTGCATTAATGTCCTTGATTATAATGATTAAAAAACCAAAAGAAATTCATTTACCTCTCCTATTCAATACAGTTTATTAAAAAGAGAATATACTTGATACCCAAATAGGTATTGATTGAAATATTATTTAATCTATCTGTCGGTTTTAATCCTATCAGAAAGACATTCACCTTAAACTGTCCTCTTAACAATCACGTAGAAGCCTAAAAAAAATAAATAAATAATAAAAAAAGTGAGGAGTGGTGGTTACCCCAAAGAAGATGGTAGTAATTGATTTATTATATCGGACGGCTCAGAATAAAGGTAAAAATCGGTAACAAAGAGAGAAGTGACCTCACCAAGGCTACATTGAATACTTCAGTTCGGAGCTTCGAAAATGCGATGAATCAATAAAAATACAGACTGACATCAAACATTATGTTCCCAGGTGGTCAGGTTTGAACCATTCACCATTCTTATGTTATTGAAATTGACAAAACACCAAGTAGAGTTTATAACTCGGAATTACCACCGGGTATGTTCCTCTTCAATATTATAGAGACTAAGTAACAAAAGGATAAAATCCTCTAACACCCATAGGAGTTGATGATATTCCATCGGGCATAAACATAGGTTGATCACATCATCACTGTAAGACTCCATACCGCCTACAATTCAGGGCCAGGTATTTTAAACTCTCTATCGCTTTTATTGCTCGTTGGTGTGTAAAAGTATCAAACAGGAAACCTTGGGACTATGCTTTATGTTAACACCACCAATGGTTGTGTAGGGAGCCTATGAAACTAGGTGCTTATGCTTTATTCTTTTATTTTTCTATACCTCCACTATATACTATATTTTTTTGAGAGTGGCTTTTACATTATCAGCTCCCCGTAAATTATCTTTAATTCCATTATTTTTTTAAATACCAATAGAATTGATAATCACAGTCTTGCTCCTCCCCCGTTTAGTGCTCATTGACCCTCTCCGTTTATGCAGACAGTCAAAATCCTAGGGAAGATTTATACTACTTAAACAGAAGTAAGTTAAAGCTGGGAACTTGGGATCCATGAAACCATCACAGCGTCTTTACTGTATTATTCCAGTTTTCTCAGGTACACCCTTATCAACCCGACTAGTATAGAGCTTCATCGTAATTATACTTTCTTGTTGGATTATCAAACCATTTTCATTGTATTGCCGTTTATTATTGCACCTGTGGTACCATTATCCCACTAAGGGAGAGCAGACGTAATTTCCTCACCTCCTTTATTATGTAACAGCTTATAGACCTAATAAATACCGATAGACATGGTGAGTTGGTTATTTTTAAAATGTCACTCTGAAACAAATTAAGCCCACCACTGACTTCATCTCGAAAAATTAGCCTGTAACACTGTATCACAATAAAGGACTCCGATTTTTATATATACCGGCACGGCTATCTCACACCTCCCTTCCCAAAAATACCCATAATCTAATGTTTTCAATTAATCACTTACCCCACTATGTCCAACAGCATATATTTCTTTCCGAGCCTCTCAACTGCATCTATGAATACTATCACGTCTCCACACCGTTACACATTCTCCCGAAGCTGTGCCCTTTAATGTGCCAGTTATAGGTGGAGTGGTATTACATATATGGAAAGCGAAAAGTTTTGTTTGTTTTCTGGTGGTCGGTTGCATCTTGTCGTATGGCAGGTGGCACCCTCGTCCGCAATGGTGATAGCCGTGAGCTTGACAGTGATAACCGCACGCCGGCGCTGTAGCGTATCCGGAATTGGTATACTCGGATTACTAAAGAACAATTGCCTATTGAAATTATAGGGAACATTTTCAATAAGAAGAACATTTTTCACATGAGCCTAAAGCATGGGTGTCTTTTTTTTACCATGAAAAAGGTTATAAGACACCGTAGAGAGCCGGGGCCCTCATTAAGCTACACACGCTCGAATTCCGAGGTTATATATCTCAAACCTCTCTTGAATATTTACATTTTTGAACACTTTTTATAATACATATTTTTTCTATCTGCACCCCTTCTCCTCGTGTTATGATTTGTGTGTAGTATAATTTACACTGTTATGATTTTTTTATTATTGCACCAAATTATTTTTTGGTGTCCTTATTGAGAAAGAACGATTATTATAAGACAGATACAAGCGTAAATGACTAGACTCAATTTTGCAATCCGTATGTACACCTCACGCATTGCTGCATACACTTGGTGGTGAAATACTTCCATGAAGCAGCCCCTCTAGTTGGTATAGTTCCCTTAGGTGTTTTACTTTGCCCACTCTTATAGTGTCTAATCCTATCAATTACATGCTCCTATACTCCGGGAAAAATTTTTTTATATTGAGAGGGATTGTTTTCTCCTTATTTTTATTATTATTTCAAGTCTGTTGGTTCTTTAGCCCTCTGTTCGAAGCTCACTTTCTGTTTTATCCAATCCGTGTTCGGATCGCGAGCCGAACATTATAAGCGGACTTAGCGCTAAGCCCCATACTGATTCACGTCGATCCGCGCGCCTCTCTCGCACAATATCGGGGAAAGCAATATCTCCAAAGACCATCACACGGCGGGAAAACAAATTTATATGTACACTCTATGTGATATAGGGTGGTACCATATATAATTTGGCGGGTTATTAGTTTTCACACGGGTTTTTGGAAAAAGTAGTCCCCGGCTTAGATCTGTTAGTGACAGTCATTAATTGGCTGGAGGAATATAGGAGGTATGGTTGTTGATGAACAAAAGTGGGAGGGATTTAAGGGTGGAAAATACTCTAACCTCTATAGAAAGTACGAGTATTTGGAGCAGTACTGCGTCCACTGGCTTAATAGTGAGCGAGGGATTTTGAAAACAGTTCTTCTCGCCGCCTTACCGGGTTGAGACGAAATGTATTCAATGATTATTATCGCCTCCGAGGCCCTCCTCTCTAATATGAGCGCCTAAGAGATGGAGCGCATATTCGATGGTCAAACAATACACGACCAGACCACGTTGATATATAGTTTACCTCAGTAATACAGAATAAGCTACATTCTTATAACTGAGTAAGGCTTAAAGGTATTACCATTTGACCTTTCAATGCATAAGACCGTTCTGAGTACGCGTTACCCTGCAGAAACACATGTTTTCTCTATGTCTCCTACTTGGATAAATAACCACTCAATTTCAAGATCACGTCAGTTAGGGCTTTTATCTTTATAAATTCACCTAATAAGGGGTTTAGGCACTATTCTCTGAGTCCACATCCGAAGATCTCCAACAAGAAAAATCTATGCTTCTCCCCCCTACCTCATTACTTATAGGTTCTGCTCGACAACATATAACTAAGCAAGAGATGTGACTGATACATTTTTTTTGTCACTTTATATATTTATGTTAGACTCCCTATTATTAAACAACCCACCATCATTCCAGATACTACTCGAATTTTGTATCACTTTTATTTTGGAAGACGCTCAAGTAATAATATATAAACATATTACATTAAAAGGATATATCATGCCCACCAAATGGGAACATAAAGATTAATGATTTAGTTTAAACACAAGTCAATCTGAACTCTATCCTCCTACATATCAAACTTATCACGATATTAATACAAACCTCTCTAGAACGTTCAAACACAAGGTAGGCCCAGCTCTCTCTTTCAGAAAGGACTTCGAGATATTATAGACTATTGCTAGAAGCGAATGGTTTGACACAAAAAAGAACTAATTAGATCTTCTAGTAGATTTAACACCACAAAAACAAATCATCACGCTTTCGATTTCAGAAAAACCCTACTATTTCAACTCTACTCTTTTGTATCTACTGATTACTGCCACAGATATTATTCATATCTCTCTCTCATGCTACTCTGAATCCATTCTATTAATCTCCGTGGTGCGTTGGTCTTATAATTTATTAATTAACTCTCTTATATTTCCCCTCTTTCTTTACCTACCCTCACTCGGTTTTTCCCTTACAAAGGTACCTTCCTGAAATAACCCTTCAAGTAAAAGATGAAATAGTGATTTCATACTAAGCTACACCAAAATACAAAAGTTTATATGTGAAAGTTCCACCACCATCACTTTAGGAATTCTCTTATTCCTTATATGCTTCCTTTCGCTATCGAGCTAAGTTGAGACTATGTAGTACGAATAGGGCCCTACCACACAACCTTCTGTCCATAACGATTATATTTTTTGCCCTCACCCGTACGCTCCGCACCGAAAACCTTAAGATCTATATAGAAACACTATATCTCATCCGGATAAAATAATCATTTCCGGTATCAGGGCGGTCAAATGAAGAAGGAGGGAGAAGAACCGACCACCGGTTAGGTTCTCTATTTTTTTCTTGAGAAGTCAAAACTTATTTCAACCTCCCTTACGAATATCTCACCTACTCATTTATGTTAATTGGACCTTATTAAACATTCGGGTCAAAACTCCTCGAGTAAAATCAAAAAAACTTTTGTTTAACGGCTACCGGTTTTCCGTACTGTACCTCAACAGAATCTCAGACATATGAGAAGACCTCATATATTCTTGTCTAATTACCCCTAAATCACCACCTTTTCCAATAACAAAGAGAGATTAGACAGGCCTGGTAATAACATGGTTGACACTTGGAGACTCCTATACCCTTAGCTCCTTTTTCATCGGATAACTGTGCTCCACAGAACCTACTCCTCGCACGACGAGGGAAAATATTCACATAGTATTAACGTCTGTCTCTATGCTTATGACTCAGATCTACTGGTACTTCAGGGGGTAAGGGTTGGTTGCTCTCAAAAAGCGGGGCCGAGTTTTTATATTCCCCGCTTATTACTCTCATTTTCCTGTAAGAGCATTAAGAAGCAATTCATAGTATAGGTGTAAGGTTGGTAGGACACCAGCTGACCAATGAACACAATCATCCCAAAACACTCAAAGAAATAGGAACTATGAGTTTGATGAAAAAACTCACATTTTATGTTCTGCATTTCATTAGTGTAAAGTCTTTTTTTCTCACTCATATCTTCACCAATTATATCCTCTAAGATACTACTCCCACTGGAGAACATATATATATCATCGGTGTTTATTCCTGCAATTATAAAAGAACGGCTCCTGCCTCCTACGTTGATTTTAACCTGTCCGCGTTCGACCCGAATTAAGTCCTCGTTCATGCTCTAGATCGACATCATCGTACAATTCCAAATACCCCTTTGGATTGGTTGGAAACTGAAAGCTTGCCGCCAATCGTCTGGTACCTTCAGCGTTTCAGTAACACAATGGTACCAATCTACCATAAACTGAATTTAAACACACCCAATACTATATCTATCCACTAACTAATCATTCAAATCAATAATAGACAAAATTATGTTCCTCCAAGAAAGCACACTCAAATCAAAATAAAAAATAACCTCTTCATAACACAACATATGCATGGCCACTTTTATGCATAATGAAACTTAGACCTACAAATGATACACTCACTAATATTTTCATATACGCTTCTCTGAGATAGCAAATTGTTCAACCCTACAATCAGTAAAACAATACACATTATCTCGGGTAGCACCAAAGTGCTATGTTTTATGTCAACAGGATATTAAACAGAGAATTATAAACTCTACAAGTAAGTGTACTCTCCCTCTCCCTCACCATCGGCATTCATTGAATTACTGCACTTCATTACCTCTAAATAAAAATAGTTGGCAATGAATTAGGGGGAGTAGGCGCCAGGAACACTACATTCATACAATTTATTCCTTTCATTTTTTATTACGTAAAACAATCACTAAATCGTACACCCTAAACCTATCCCTATCCTTACAATAACCCTTATTTCATGTATGTAAATCGCTTAATCACTTCAATGAATAACAAAACCCTGTATCCTTTAATATGCACAAACTTCTATTTACGGGACAATGGTAAGATTTTGCAAATATTTAATGCATTTACACAGTCTTTCTATTCGTGATTATATTTGCTTTACGCGCACCGTTTTCTTTTCATGCTGTAACGTTTATATTTTAGAATTTTTTTTTCATGCTGTGAATTTTATATTTATAAATTTAATTTTTAACCAATTTTAATTTCATTATGCATCTTATACTTTGTAAGGTTTATTTCATATTCCATTTTCTTTTCATGCTATGAATTTTATATTTTGCAAGTTTTTATATCTCATTTTTTTTCATGAAATTACTTTTATATTTAAAAGCTTTATATACCATTTCCCTTTTAGGCACTTACTTAAAAATATATGCTGTGAATTTTATTTTTTACAATTTTACCTATATCCCATTTTTATTTTAAATGTTAACTAAAATTAATTTAAAAAAATAATTTTTATTTTTAGTTTTACTTTTTTATTATCATTTTCATGTTTTTATTTTTTTAATTTTTTCCTTTTTATTTATTTATTTATTTATTTATTTGTTTATTTATTTATTTATTTATTTATTACTATTTTCCTGTTTAAATTTTTCACTTTTATTTTTTAATTTTTTTGTTTTTGTTAACATTTTTTGTTTACGTAAAAATCACTTAACCACGCAGACATGCTCCACCTCTTCCCCTCACAGTCCTTGGATATAATTTAAGAATTAGACGGTTTAATGACTTACATACATGAAAACCCATCCTTATACTTGAATAAATAGGGTAATAAATTAATAGTTTTTACGTTTTAAAAGTAAAGCGTTAACAAAAGTAGAAAATAAACAAAAGAATAAACATTTTTATAAACAACATAAAGGTTTTTTTCCTAAATGTAAAATTAAACTAATAAATTATTAACGCTTAAAAACAAAACAGTAAATATAAAATAATACTTATTAATATAATTTATTGATAAAACTCTAATTAAAAATTCCCCAATTATTATAAATAAAATAAAACTCATAAAATAAATGCCTAGTTAAATTATTATAAAACTTTATATTATAAATTACATAAAAAATCTCATTCCCCTCTATTCTACAAAAAAGAATATAAAACAATGACGTCATACGCACAACGAAAGAACAAACGAAATTTAAGAGCGATGTGTCACGTATTGGGAAGTAAGTTCTAATATATATATATATATATATATATGTTCCAGTTTACCGTTATAATTATAAATATATACAGTTAACGGTGTACAGATTACAGTTTATATGAGTAAACAGTTAAAAAGTATAAAATAATCAGTTAAGCAGAAAGTTAAAGCAGATAAGCAGTAAAAGTAAAACAGAAAGTCAAAGCAGTAAAACAAAAAGCGTTACTAATCCCCCTAAATGTTTAGGTCACACCCTATTGTGTTGACTGCCTTTACTGGCTTTCAGGTATTCAATGTATGTGATAAGCAATAAAGCAAAAAGTTAAAGCAGTAAAGCAGAAAGTTAAAGCAGTCTTAAAGCAGAAAGTTAAAGCAGTTAAACAGAAGTTAAAGCAGTAAGACAGAAAGTTAAAGCAAGATCAAACATGACGTAAAGCAGTAAAGCAGAAAGTAAAGCAGTTAGCAGTAAAACAAAGCCCTTACTAATCCCCTAGGTGTTATATAGAAACACCTCTATTGTTTTACTCTTTTACTGCTTTATATGTAAACAAGTATATGTTTTAATAAAATTCGTTACATTTAGTAAAAAAATGATCATATATATTTAAAAGAAATCTTAAGAAAATGTTTAGTATGAAAATAAAAATGATAATGACTCTATAGTATATATATTTTTCATTCCCAGAGGAGATATTTGCCGCCTGCGGGCCACGCGGCTGCCAGGACACCGACCAATATTGCGCCGCGGGCGCACGCGGCGGGCGAATACGCGCGGCGGATCGCACCTGCGGGTCGCGGGCTGCTGTTGTCTTTGCGCGGAGGGCGCATGCGCGCCCTGGTGTTCAATTATGAACCAGGGGAAGACATTAATATTAACTCTTTCTATACTGTGCGTAGAGAATGTATCCATCAAAGCGTGATTTCATCAAAGACTGAATCATTCTTGTCATTTGATTGGTTCTTGTCTCCGTGACGTCATCAAGCATTGAACCCTCGTGCCACCACATGACTTTGGGGGATTTTCCTGGTGCATCAAAGGTGGGCATCAATGCTGACGGCATTATGCTGATACATCCAATGCGAGCATTAATGTTGAGCATCGAAACATCGATGTGTGTGAGTGTAAGTAGTAAGGCAATCTTGTGTGGGTGTGAGGTAAGTGTATATGGTTTAATTAAGTGTCTGTCTTTGGAGAGTGTAAGTGTTTATAAGTTCATTAGTGTGTATAACTGTCATTAGTTATTAACATGTGTACGAGGAGGCATCTGGAACATTTTACATAGCTTATGAATGTTAAAGTTCATCTGTAACTTTAAAATTAATTTGCTTGTTATTAACATGTAGATTTTGTAAGTAAATCTTTGTGTAAGTAAATCTGTGGGTGTTTGTGGTGTGGTGTGTGTGTGTTGTGTGTGGATGGTGGTGTGTGCGTGTGGTCCCGCGGATGGAAATACGTTGGATTAATCATTACGAGGTCATGGGTACCTACCATACCTCATGTTAAGCAACAATACCTACAAACCAAGCATCAGTTACTCGGCATGAGCTCAAGGCGGGTGGGAGGCTATGTGTCCACCCCTAGTAGGCTAGGTATCTGCAAGTCAACGGCCAATTATACTCATGACCAAAACAAGGTTAAGACATGCAAAAAGGGCTAAGCCCCCTAAAAGGATCCAAAAAAATAGACGTGGGCCAAAATTGACCCATGGATCTGGCAAGGCGTTGTGTCATGTGTGGCGCACGCGCACGTGTGTAAGTGTCCGACAGATATCAAAAAAAATAGGGCTAAGCCCCTAAAGGAACGACAAAAAATTACCGTGGGCCAAAAATACCCTGGAAGAAAAAGTGAATTGAAATATCATGGTCAAACAACGGTTAAGACATCAAAAGGGCTAAGCTCCTAAAGGGTGCCAAAAATTACCCGGTGGGCAAAAACATATACCCATGCGTCGAAAAAATTAGGTGGTGTACGTACAAAACGGTTGCTTACGCCAACCGTTTGGCGCAACCCTTCTTCGAAAGGGTTGCAAAATTAGGGTTGCCAAAAAATCACCGTGGCCAAAAAATAGGTTTCTAAAAAATTTAGGTTGCCAAAAAATTATTGAGGTTCTCAAAAAAATTTGGGTTGCCAAAATAATTTGGGTTCTCAAAAAAGGTCAAGCTGTAAACATAAGGCAAGGCAAAATAGGTGTCAAAAAAATAAGGCAAAAAAGATAATGTCAAAAGCGACGAAGGAATTGTCAAGGGTCAGTCAAGTCAGTCAGGTCAAGCCCCAAAAGGTCCAGGAGGGTCAATCAAAAAAGCCTCAGGTAGGTTCCTGTGACGCTGTGGTCAAGTCAAGTCAGGTAGTGGTCAAGGTCATTTTCACGAACATGCCCTGTAACTACTATTATGCTTATTGAAAACTGAATTAACCTATCAGAATTAAGATCCTTAAACAAGTTTGGCGTCTCTTACCCAAGCTTGGAGTGGAACGAGAATCAGACACGCCATCTTGAGCCGATAGGATGTGTGAGCGCAGTCAACAAATCTGTATATTCCATAAAATCTAAACAACGTAAAATAAAATTCATAATATAAAACTATAAAATGTGGTCTATTGTCCAGAAAGTGCCAAGATATACGAAGAGGTACATGCTATTATATTTTATTCACATTATAAAGCCGGTTTGTTATTATAATTTTGTTATATAAAAGTATAATAATAATACATAATAGTATATAGTAATACATTAAAATAAATAAATAACTATAAAGATAAGTGATTTATTGTAAAATTTAATAATTTAATATCTCATTCAAATTTTATACCATATGATTGAAGCTGTTATTAAAAAAAACATCTATTATAATTAGCC
>JABUQX010044033.1:0-7500 GCA_015478945.1 Trachelipus rathkii
CATTGTTATGTTAGAGATATGCTTGATAAAGTGTGAATAGGATACGTCTTTGTGTGCTATGTTAGTTACTTTACTGTTGTTAAGTGTAGAACTTTGTTAACGTTTACAGTTTATTCCTGTTTAAGATGTGTCAGGTTTGTCATTGTGTATTATATTCTTAGTTTAGATGATGCTAAGTAATCTTTATTAATGTGAAAACTTTGTTACGTTGACATATATTGATTGATCTTTGTATAAAGAACTTGATTTTATGTTATGTTTATCCAAAATGATACTCAAAATGTGACTTGAATCAATAGATCAATAGATCAATAGATCAAGGATGGCCAGGAAGGTGGATGGATGGTGGTTGGATAGTGGTTTGATTTAGTGATTTACTGCTTTAGGGTATGTAAAACGTTACAATTTTAGTAAAAAATTGACCTTAATCAATAGATCAATAGATCACAACTGGACAGGAGGGATGGGGCGGTTTGATTTAGTGATTTACTGCTTTAGGGTATGTAAAACATGAAAATTTTAGTAAAAATTTGACCTTAATCAATAGATCAATAGATCACAACTGGACAGGAGGGTGACAGGAAGGTAGATGGATGGTGTTTGATTTACTGATTTACTGCTTTAGGGTATGTAAAACATGAAAATTTTAGTAAAAATTTGACCTTAATCAATAGATCAATAGATCACAACTGGACAGGAGGGTGACAGGAAGGTAGATGGATGGTGTTTGATTTACTGATTTACTGCTTTAGGGTATGTAAAACGTTACAATTTTAGTAAAAAATTGACCTTAATCAGTGGATCGATAGATGCAACTGGACAGAGGAGAGATTGTGAGGTAGATGGATGGTGTTTGATTTACTGATTTACTGCTTTAGGGTATGTAAAAACGTAAATTTGTAAGTTATAAACATAAAAAGTGTAAGAAATTTTATTTATTTATTTATTTATTTATTTATTTATTTATTTATTTATTTATTTTTATTTTTATCTTTTCTTGATGGTTCTGAAACCATTATTTTCGAAATCTACAGATCCAATAACATATATAAGCACACCAATATTGTTGTTATACGACTGTTTATTAACTCGGCACCGCAGTGGCTCCAGCACCGGTGCCGGAGCCAACTCATCAGATTCCAATACCAAGTCTTTCTAGAAACTCAACTCTGAATCCTCTCACCAAATTTCATCCTTATACGATCAACTAAATTTTTTTAGGGGTGAGGGTCCCCCTTCGGGGAGACCCATGGGGACGTAACTTCGTATACGAATGGGGTACGTCATCATCTAACACCACTCCAAATTTTATCACGATACGATAACTCTAACTTATATAGATATATGTCGGAGCCAGAGGCGCGGTGCGGGGCGGTGCGGACCGGTGCAGTGCAGTGCAGTGCGGACTCGGAGTCGCTGAAGCAGGCGCAAAAGGGTTTAAAAAACAACTCAGAAGTGATCCCCTTCGGGGATCACTTCTTCGATGTAATAATAATAATAATAATAATGTATGTGTATGTGTATGTGCGCGCGCGCTCTCGCGCGCTGACGTAATCTCGTCTGCGACGAGATTACGTCATCACGCTCGAACCTAATGCTATTTAGGCCTAATCTTAGCCCGCTCAGATCCCGCAACAAGGCGTAAGCGCAATATCGGCGTTCACCCTCGGGGGCGACCCCCCTCTATATACATCCTACAGACTTGAAATTTACACGGATTCGAGCTTATCCCATACATAGATTATATTCCAAGTTTAAAGCAAATATCTCTATTCCTTCATATCGAAAAGGGTGGTAGATGTCCAAGTGTTCCATCACTACTATATATATATATATATATATATATATATATATATATATATATATATATATATATATATATATATATATATATATATATATATATATATATATATATATATATATATATATATATATATATATATATACAGTATATATATATATATATATATATATATATATATATATATATATATATAGTAACAATAGATAACTATATATATAGTGTATATATGTATAAAATATATATATATATATATATATATATATATATATATATATATATATATATATATATATATATATATATTCGTTGAGCCTCAGTTGGACATCCCTTCTCTGAGGTACTGCAGGGGGACTACGAAATCGAACTTTAAGGTGGCTATCCCAAGCCTGTCGCCACCAAGTGTTCGCAGCCGAGTTTTAATTCTTGCCCCCAGGAAGATAAAACTCAGACTGCTACGCGGAGGATTGAACCAGCGTCCTCTCGCATGAGAGTCGGCGAGTCAACTCTACTCCACGAGACGTCTCTCTCTCTCTCTCTCTCTCTCTCTCTCTATATATATATATATATATATATATATATATATATATATATATATATATATATATATATATATATATATATATATGTATAATAATATATATATATATAATAATATATATATATAAATATATATATATATATATGTATATGTATATATATATGTAATATAATATAAAATCTACATAGGTATATAATAATATTATATAATATAAACTCTTCTATATATATATTTATATATATATATATATATATATATATATATACAATAAATATAATATATAATATATATAATATATATATGTATACCGTATGTATTCCAGTCAACCAATAATAATATATATATATATAATATATGTATATATATATGTAAGTTTTCAAATAATATATAATATATATATATATATATATAATATATAATATATAATATATATATATATCAGTGGCGGCTTTTGAGGGTAGGCAGAGTAGGCAACGACTACACACATGAACGACAAATATTAAAAGTCATCATATATATATATATATATATATATATATATATATATATATATATATATATATATATATATACTATATATATATATATATATATATATATATATATATATATATATATATATATATATATCTCTCATGTATAAAGCTCATCTGAAACCTCGATAATAAGTCGCCGACGTAAATTTCAACTTGATTCCCTTTTTAAATATTAGCGATCAGTGACAACTGTTTTTTTCCGAGTCAAAAAAATAATTCCGTTTTCTTTAAGTCTAGGCAACCTCTGTAATTGCCTGCCGACTCTACTAACAATCATTTTTTAAGAAAAAAAATTTATAAATATAACAAATAAATGTAAGTACAAAATATGAAAATTATACTATATATATATATATATATATATATATATATATATATATATATATATATATATATATATATATATATATATATATATATATATATATATATATATATATATATATATATATATATATATATATATATATATATATATATATATGCTCTTTTATGTTTTAAGACTCTTTTTTTTTTTTTTTTTTTAACATATTGCTAGTATATGATACTAACAATGAATTTCAGTGGTGATGGACATGATTCAAAAGTTCGAAATATTTTAAATAATTATTTAAAAATCACATTTATATCAATAAAATTTAAAAAAAATGAAATATCTCGAAAAGTACGACACTTACAGAAAAACCAATTACATATTTGAAATCAGCGTATAAAAAGCTTATTAAAAAAATGTAAAAAAAAAAAAAAAAAAAAAAAAAAAATATATATTTTTCATAAATGAAATATCTCGAAAAGTACGAAACTTACAGAAAAACCAATTGCATATTTGGAATCAGCGTGTAAAGCTTATTACAAAAATGTAAAAAATAATAATAAAAAAATTAAAAAATAAAATAAAAATTAGGGGGCTCGAGCCGACGGGGGGGACAGGGGGGGACGTTTTCCATAGGGTGGGGCGGAGGAACCCCCGCGACGCAAATACCAAGAGCAGGGTTCGGCCCTCCCCGGAGGGGGGAAATAGTCCTACCCTGTCGTTCCCCCGGAAGGCCGAGAGACCCCGACTCCTGCCATCTTTGCGGTTTACCCTTGGGTATTCCTTTTTATAAAAAAAAAAAAAAAAATTAAAACTGACGGAGTCGTAAAACGTAACTGGTCCTATATATTTTTGAATCATGTCCGTCACCCCTTAAATTGACTGTTAGGATCATATACTAGAAATATATAAAAAAAAAACAAAAAAAAATCAAAACTGACGGAGTCGTAAAACATAACAGGTCCTATATATATATATATATATATATATATATATATATGATAATATAATATCTAATATATCTATATATATATATATATATATACCTATATATATATAAATATATAATAATACTAATATTAATTTTTACGTTTATCAAAATTTTAATAATATATATATATAATATATATATATATATATATATATATAATAATAATAATATATATATATATATATAATAATAATATATATATATGTATATATATATATACTGATTACTCACTACTCCAAGGAAAGATGCAGAATAAATACCTGATAATATGTAACATATGTATATATATATTTATAATAATAATATATAGATATGATTTATATATATAATATCTATATATAATAATATAATATATATATATATATATAATATATATATATATATATATATATATATATATATATATATATATAATATATGATATATATTCAAGGAGGGGTGTTGTACGACTCAAAAGTTCACCATGTAACGTAATCACACAGATGAGTACAGACGCAGTCTTTAAAGTGAGGGAGATTAAATTCCGCAGGAAACGCAGAAGATGGAAGACAATTCCACAGAACAGAGGTGGCAGGAAAGAAGGAAGCACTGCAGCGAACTAGCCTTGAGTTAATAATGTCAACACAAAACTTTTGTGCGGACACAGCACCCCTTGTGCTACGAGGGCCTCGTAAAGGTGGTGGTACACGAGTGATAAGTTCCTCCGAGCACTTGCCACAGCGGTACCCATAGAAAAGAGATAAAGTACCAACATCGCGCCGCAAAGATAGAGGGTCAAGTGAACTGGAAAGTATAGAACAGTTTATAAGCCTATTGGCCTTTGACTCGACCATATCCAAAAGCCAGGTGAAACCAGAGCCCCCACTAATATGAGAGTAGTACTAAATAAAAGGGCTGATGAGACCCTTATATAGCTGGAGTAACTGAGAAGAGAAAAAAGTCTCACAGTCTGAATAGAACTCCCAGTTTCTTTGAGGCCACCTTAGCAACAGTTGTGATATGAGGTTCCCAAAATATTTTTTTGTTTATGTTAAGGATGTTTAAATGGTCAACAGGAGAGGCGAGAGAACCGTCGAAAGAGATAAGAAAGTTAGAAGGTACCTTAGAGAGGGAGATTTGCAGAAGATGGGTTTTCAAGAATTAAATTTCACCAGGTTGAGACGCCCCATCAGGAAATTCTATCCAGATCAGCGGGAATAGATTCGGAAAGATTAGAACGAGATGCAATTCTAGATGTAAAAGAGGGAGCAAATTTGAAATGAGTTGAAGAAGAATGAAGGGTCGAATCATCGGCATATGAGTGGATAGAGTTTTAAATGTGCAGGTGAAAAGATCATTAATTAAAAGTAGGAGATATGACAGGACCCTGAGTAACACCACTAATGAAAGAAAAAGAAGAAGTCTCCCCATATATATATATATATATATATATATATATATATATATATATATATATATATATATATATATATATATATATATATATATATATATATATATATATATATATATATATATATACCGGGGTAAAGGTATAGCACAGGACTCCACATATTTTCTGAAAAAATTCTAAGTCCAAAATCAATATATCGATATGTATATATATATATATATATATATAATATATATAATTTAATAATACATTAATTTATTAAAAAATATATATATCAAAGGACTATATATATATATATATATATATATATATATATATATATATATATATATATATATATATATATATATTTATAAATATATTTATATATATAAATATTATTATATTAATAAGATAATATTATATAAATAAATATATATAGATATATATATATATATATATATATATATATATATATATATATATATATATATATATATATATATATATATATATATATATCTTAGAGGTGGGCACTTCCGCTCTTTAGTCCGCTAGTCCGCTAGTCCGCTCCGAGCGGACTACCAGAATAGGTGCGGACTAGCGGAGGTGCGGAGTCGTCAGGAAATTAGCGGACTTGCACGTGCGGATCAAAAAAAGTTTCCGCTCTTTTGTTCCGCACCTTTTTAAAAAATGAAAATATAGTTTACTTATTAAGAATTCTTATTGGTTATAATAAAGAAATATAATTTTTATTTTAAGTTTATAACTAATTATACTTTTAGTCTAAGACTTGTTTTTTAATAATTAAACTTCCAAAACCAATCTCAACCTCCTTAAAGGTACCATATATAATAAATAACATTTAAATTGATTTTATAGACTGAATGGCTATTACCCTCATCTATAACTTTAATTAATTATATTATTACTATAATAACTAGGCAATATCTAAATCAATTCTGTGTAAAAAATATATATATATATATATATATATATATATATATATATATATATATATATATATATATATATATATATATATATATATATATATATATATATATATATATATATATATATATATATATATATATATATATATATATATGGTCAAAATATTTCTGAAGGGAGGCAGAATGATTTAGGTGAGGACCTTAAATTAGCAATGGACTGCTGGAAGCGAACTAACACCAGCACTCCTCTCACCAAGGACATCTTTCCCTTTCAGCATAGGCAGAATTTGGTGAAAGTTCTGCTGCTGTAGAGCGAATATTTAGTATTGGTGGGGATATTTTGAGGGCAAAGAGGTCAGCCTTAACTGCTTTTAATTTTGAGCACCTAATCTTTTTGAAAGGTAATATGAATCTCTTGTCCTTTGAAGACGACATTGAGGAGGAAGTGGAAAATCTTGAAATTTTGTAAATATTCATTCAATTTTTCATATAATATTATAAATAAATTTTTTGTAAGGATATATACTATTTAGTATTTAATATTAAAACCTTTTGTGAAGTCGCACATTATTAGCGGAAGACGTGCGGACGTGCGGACTTGCGATAGCGGAGGTTTGATGGTCTGAATAGGTGCGGAGGAGCGTTAGCGGACTACGTTTTCTCGAGGTGCGGAGGTGCGTTAGCGGACTACCCCTAAATGAGCGGGGTGCCCACCTCTGATATATGTATGCAACATGTATAATATGTAACATATATATATATATAATAGAATAGCATATATATATATATATATATATATATATATATATATATATATATATATATATATATATATATATATATATATATATATATATATATATATGTATATATATATATCTTCTATCTTTATATCTCTCTCTCTCTCTCTCTCTCTCTCTATATATATATATATATATATATATATATATATATATATATATATATATATATATATAATATATATAT
>JABUQX010044033.1:17500-30000 GCA_015478945.1 Trachelipus rathkii
TTTTTGACCCTTGACCTTTTTGGCCTTGACCTTTTTTGGCCTTTACCTTTTTTGGTCTTGACCTTTTTTGAGAACCCTATTTTTTGAGAACCCTAATTTTTTGGCAACCCTAATTTTTTGGCAACCCTAATTTTTTGGCAACCCTAATTTTTTGGCAACCCTAATTTTTTGCAACCCTTCGAAGAAGGGTTGCGCCAAACGGTTGCGTCAGCAACCGTTGTACGTACCACACCTAATTTTTTCGACCAACCCTTTGGTCTTCCATGGGTCATTTTGGCCCACGGTAATTTTTTGGCCACCCTTTAGGGGCTTAGCCCGTTTTTGATGTCTTTACCTTGTTTGACCATGATATTTCGGCCTTAACCTTGCCATATACCATGGGTCATTTTTTGCCCACGGTAATTTTTGGCTACCCTTTAGGGGCTTAGCCCGTTTTTGATGTCTTTACCTTGTTTGGCCATGATATTTCGGCCTTAACCTTGCCATATACCATGGGTCATTTTTTGCCCACGGTAATTTTTGGCTGCCCTTTAGGGGCTTAGCCCGTTTTTGATGTCTTTACCTTGTTTGACCATGATATTCGGCCTTAACCTTGCCATATACCATGGGTCAATTTTGACCCACGGTAATTTTTTGTCCTTCCTTTAGGGACTTAGCCCTTTTTTGATGTCTTAACCAATTTTGGCCCACGGTAATTTTCATATACCATGGGTCAATTTTGGCCCACGCCAATTTTTGGCCACTCGTGTCCCACCCGTCACATATTTCGTTCCTAACTTGAACGTATGTATCTAGTGATGTTCTATTAGTGTTCTATGAGTATTAGATGAGTGCCAAGTGAGTGCCAATGAGTGCCAAGTGAGTGCCAATGAGTGCCAAGTGAGTGCCACATAGTGCCAACTGAGTGCCACTTTTTTCAAGCCTTTTCTAGCCTCCCCTGAGCCTAGAATAGCCCTAATATGGGTGTCTACCCCTAGGTAATAAGGTATGAGGAATCGATTGGTGTATATTACAATCTGCTAGAATGCTTCCTACTATGAGTTAGTATTTTTATAACACTTATAAGCACTTACACTAACACTTACACTGGCCCATATACACTTACACTCACACGCACAGGTGTACTTACACTTACATAAAGCTCAATTTGTTTGCCTCATCTTTGATGGATTGTTCTGGCATTGATACATTTCTAACCTCTTCTAGCCTTTTCTACCTACACCAAGAACATGGCTAATATTGATGTCTGCTATGTTATAAGCTGATCACGCAGGACGCAGCATGATCTCCGCGTGGTCCCACAGACCCGCACACGCAGGTGCGACCTGCGATCAATCGCCGCGTTCCCGCCGCCGCACGTGCGCCACCAACAATAACTCCGCGTTCCATAGCCGCATTACGCCTGCGGGCGCAATATATTCCCGAGCGTATGTAAAAATATATATACTATAAGTCATTCATTTTTATTTCATACTTAAACATTTCAAAGAATTTCTTTTCAAATATACTATGAGTCATTCATTTTTATTTCATACTTAAACATTTTTATTAAAAACATTTTCGCGAACCTAAAACTGTAACTCATTACAGACCTATTATTTAACACATATATTTTTTACTTAATACTTTTTACTTAATACTTTTTAATTTATAAATTTTTAAAAATTGTATGTAAGAAGAAAAAATCCAGAGTGTCTGATATATAATCATTTTATTTTACTACAATTGTACGAAATATTTATTAAAAACATAAACTTTACATACCTTAAAGCAGTAAATCAGTAAATCAATAGAGGTGTTACCTAATACCTAAGGGATTAGTATGCTTTTGTTTTACTGCTTTACTGCTTTAACTTTCTGCTTTACTGCTTTAACTCACTGCTTTACTGCTTTAACTCACTGCTTTACTGCTTTAACTCACATACATTACATACCTTAAAGCAGTAAATCAGTAAATCAATAGAGGTGTTACCTAACACCTAAGGGATTAGTAAGCTTTTGTTTTACTGCTTTACTGCTTTAACTTTCTGCTTTACTGCTTTAACTTTCTGCTTTACTGCTTTAACTTTCTGCTTTACTGTTTTAACTTTCTGCTTTACTGCTTTAACTTTCTGCTTTACTGTTTTAACTCATATGTTTTACTGCTTTAACTCATATATTTATTAACATTACATACCTTAAAACAGTAAATCAGTAAATCAATAGAGGTGTGACCTAACACCAAGGGGGGATTAGTATGCTTTTGTTTTACTGCTTTACTGCTTTAACTCATGTTTTACTGCTTTAACTCATGTTTTACTGCTTTAACTCATGTTTTACGGCTTTAACTCATATGTTTTACTGCTTTAACTCATATGTTTTACTGCTTTAACTCATATATTTATTAACATTATGTTTTTTATTTTGTTTTAATACTTTTTATTTATTTTATTATTATTTTTATTATTATTTTTTTTTTTATTATTTTATTTTTATTTTTATTATTATACTTAGTGTTATTTACTTCATGCCTATTGTTATTATTATTTAGAACACACACACACACACACACACACACACACACACACACACACACACACACACACTTATACACACATTCACTATGACACTTATACACACATTCACTATGACACATATACCACACACACATACACACACACTTATACACACATTCACTATGACACTTATACACACATTCACTATGACACTTACATTTACCCATAGACACTTACATTTACACTTATACACACGCGGTCACACACACACACACACACACACACACACACACACACACACACACTTACACTTATACACACACTCACTATGACACTTATACACACATTCACTATGACACTTACATTTACCCATAGACACTTACATTTACATACACACACAGATTTACTTACACTCACACACAGATTTACTTACACACCAGATTTACTTACACTCACACAGATTGCCTCTCCACACACACTCACACACAGATTTACTTACACTCACACACAGATTTACTTACACTCACACAGATTTACTTACACTCACACAGATTTACTTACACTCACACACAGATTTACTTACACACACACACACAGATTTACTTACACACACGCACACTCACTTACACATATAGCGTATAATTTATTAAAACATTTTATGTTTTAATTAAACACGTACATTTATATTACTCATTCAAATATAACTAAAATTATTTCAAAGTTTCTTAAAACTTCTATAATAAATCAATCATTATCTTTGAACAAAGAAATTATTATTAACTGTTAATACTTTTTGTTTATAAATTTTATAACTATCAAGTTTTAAAATAACTTTTACTAAAATTTTATGAAATTTTATTAAAAACATATATTTTACGTACCTTAAAGCAATAAATCAGTAAATCAGTAAGGTCAGCCCCTAGCACCCCTCTACACCAAGCTATGCCACGTTTTGTTCTATTGACTTACTGCTTTACATCATCTTTAGCCATGTAATAAGTATAAAAATAACAAAATAAGTTCTTCTCTGCTAACATAACATGTATTTTATTAAAATCTTTCTAGTTCTTATTTAAAAATAACAATTATTCACTTACATTTATATTATTCGCTCGATGTTAACTAAAAATATTTCAAAGTTTTTTTAAATAATTCGGATTTTCTTTATTATTATTATTATTATTATCTATGTACATTGACAATCCATCACGAGAAAACACAACAACCCGCACTCCTTACAGATACGAAACTGACCTCTCTCTGTAAAATGTGTTGAAATAACTACTTTAGGTCTAAATTTAGGATAATCCTTTTTGTGACCCGAGGCGATTTAAGCCTAATTCCAGGTCAAAATATATTTCAAACTGACCTTTTTCTGTAAAATGTGGTGCAATAACTACGTTAGGCCTAAATTTAGGATAAGCCTTTTTGTATCCCATGCTGATTTAAGCCTAATACCAGGTCAAAAGGTAATTCCAGTATAGACAAAAATCATTGTTATTATTATTATTTTTATAAATATATTTCAAACTGAAACATGCTGGATCGGTAAGATCCTTTAAGCAGGTAAGAAGGAAATGTTTTCCTTACTTGTGATTGGTCGGGGTAATCCTTATCTCTATATGACCTCGTATGTGATTGGTCGAGAATTATTTTATCGTCTTTTGAAAATTAACTTTGTTCTTTAAACTTGTATTTGAGCAGGTGTGTTTTATTATCTTTTAGACCCCAACTCATTTTAAAATCATAGTCATTTTAGCTGTTAAGCGGTGCACAAGTTATCTGATTTGTATTAAAAGTGTTTTATTTTTACTAAGTGTATATCATATTTATAATAAATACTTACATTGAGGAATAATTATTAATTTCACTAGAATAGATAATAATTAATTCACTAGATTTATAGTAGATCACGTGAAGCAAAACGCAAGAGCGCCCGCAAGCGCAAGCCCCGGTGCGGAACCGACGCATGAACCCGCCGGCGTAATATTACTACGCGGTCGCGAAAATATGGAGCGTTGTATTTCAAAGTGGTAGGGCATACATCCTAGAGGTTGATATCTTTTGGACACCGTCCCATTCAGTATGTATAATATTAGTTTGTGTACTGTATCAAGGTATATTTACGAACCTTATAACATGTGTTCAAGCGCATTAGTTTATTTAAAGTCCTGGTATATCAGTGTTTATTACAAACCAAGGGAGGTATTCTCGATGGTTGCCGAATGCATACAACATCTGATATAGAAGAGGTATGAACTTACATACTTCGATGTAATTTTGAAGTATAATGATATGATACCAATACTGGAAATCCATAAAGAGAAATTACGGTTTGTACAATGAGGGGAAGTTTATTATGCATGTACACGCATTGTGTATTTAATTAATTAATATAGTAATTATGTAATAATATTTTAGAATAAACAACTTTTTCATAACTTATACATAGAGAAGATTAAAACCGTAAAGACATACCTTGAAAAGGGAGGGAATGGGATAACTTCTATACATTAACTCTACGTCGTATATAGGTGTAACTTTAAGGCATATAAAACTTGTTTTACATTCCTTAAAGTAATAAGATCTTAAAGGCATACCACAAAGAGGAACATGGCCTACGTCACAGCCGGAGTATTTGTTCTATTTCCCTCAAGGAATTATAACTTTAGGATAAATAAAACAAACTGCTTTTCTACAAAACAAAATGTTCTTTTCAAAACTAAATGTTTTTCAAGAAACTTTACCAGTGAAATGGTATTTTCTATAAATAAAATTAAAAATGTTCAAGTAAGAAATAAAATGAACGATTCATAATATAGGAAACGGTATATTTGAAAATACAAAATGATGTAATGAAAGTTTACAACGGCGTATCATAAAGAAAATATTTTCGCGACCGCGTAGTAATATTACGCCGGCGGGTTCATGCGTCGGTTCCGCACCGGGTCGCGCTTGCGGGCGCTCTTGCGTTTTGCTTCACGTGATCTACTATAAATCTAGTGAGTTAATTATTATCTATTCTAGTGAAATTAATAATTATTCCTCAATGTAAGTATTTATTATAAATATGATATACACTTAGTAAAAATAAAACACTTTTAATACAAATCAGATAACTTGTGCACCGCTTAACAGCTAAAATGACTATGATTTTAAAATGAGTTGGGGTCTAAAAGATAATAAAACACACCTGCTCAAATACAAGTTTAAAGAACAAAGTTAATTTTCAAAAGACGATAAAATAATTCTCGACCAATCACATACGAGATCATATAGAGATAAGGATTACTCCGTCCAATCACAAGAAAGGAAAGCATTTCCTTCTTACCTGCTTAAAGGATCTTACCGATCCAGCATGTTTCAGTTTGAAATATATTTATAAAAAATAATAATAATAACAATGATTCTTGTCTATACTGGAATTACCTTTTGACCTGGTATTAGGCTTAAATTAGCCCGGATACAAAAAGGCTTATCCTAAATTTAGGCCTAAATTTGGGCCTAACATGGTGTGCACCACATTACAGAAAAGGTTGATTTGAATATATTTGACCTAAATTAAGCCTAAATCGCTTGGGCTAAAGGATTATCTAATTTAGGCCTAAAAGTAGTTATTTCAACCACATTTTCACCGAGAGAGGTCAGTTTTCGTATCTGTAAGGAGTGCGGGTTGTTGTGTTTTCTCATGATGGCTTGTCAATGTACATAGATAATAATAATAATAATAACTTAATAATAAAGAAAACCCTGATTATTTAAAAAACTTTGAAATATTTTTGTTTTTTACTTATACACACATTCACTAGGCACTTATACATATTCACTCTGACACTTATTTACCTGGGCACTTACATTTTACACTTGCTACACACACACACACACACACACACACACACACACACACTTACACTTATACACACACACTCACTATGACACTTATACACACATTCACTACACTTACATTTACCATAGACACTTACATTTACCTTACACACACACAGATTTGCCACTCACACACAGTTTGCCATAGATTCACCTCCACTCCACACAAGTTCCACCCCACCCACTCCACACAGGTGCCACCATGATTTACCACACTCACACAGATTTGCCTCACACACAGATTTACTTACACTCACACAAATTTACACTTACACTCACACACACAGATTTACTTACACACTCACACACAGATTTACTTACACACAGATACACTTACACACACACACTTACACTCACTTACATATAACGTATAATTTATTAAAACATTTTATGTTTTAATTAAACACGTACATTTATATTACTCATTCAAATATAACTAAAATTATTTCAAAGTTTCTTAAAACTTCTATAATAAATCAATCATTATCTTTGAACAAAGAATTTATTATTAACTGTTAATACTTTTTGTTTATAAATTTTATAACTATCAAGTTTTAAAATAACTTTTACTAAAATTTTATGAAATTTTATTAAAAACATATATTTTACGTACCTTAAAGCAATAAATCAGTAAATCAGTAAGGTCAGCCCCTAGCACCCCTCTACACCAAGCTATGCCACGTTTTGTTCTATTGACTTACTGCTTTACATCATCTTTAGCCATGTAATAAGTATAAAAATAACAAAATAAGTTTTTCTCTGCTAACATAACATGTATTTTATTAAAATCTTTCTAAGTTCTTATTTAAAAATAACAATTATTCACTTACATTTATATTATTCGCTCGATGTTAACTAAAAATATTTCAAAGTTTTTTAAATAATTCGGATTTTCTTTATTATTATTATTATTATTATCTATGTACATTGACAAGCCATCACGAGAAAACACAACAACCCGCACTCCTTACAGATACGAAACTGACCTCTCTCTGTAAAATGTGTTGAAATAACTACTTTAGGCCTAAATTTAGGATAATCCTTTTTATCCCGGGGCGATTTAGGCCTAATTCCAGGTCAAAATATATTTCAAACTGACCTTTTTCTGTAAAAATGTGGTGCAATAACTACGTTAGGCCTAAATTTAGGCCTAAATTTAGGATAAGCCTTTTTGTATCCCATGCTGATTTAAGCCTAATACCAGGTCAAAAGGTAATTCCAGTATAGACAAGAATCATTGTTATTATTTTTATAAATATATTTCAAACTGAAACATGCTGGATCGGTAAGATCCTTTAAGCAGGTAAGAAGGAAATGTTTTCCTTACTTGTGATTGGTCGGAGTAATCCTTATCTCTATATGACCTCGTATGTGATTGGTCGAGAATTATTTTATCGTCTTTTGAAAATTAACTTTGTTCTTTAAACTTGTATTTGAGCAGGTGTGTTTTATTATCTTTTAGACCCCAACTCATTTTAAAA
Organism: Trachelipus rathkii; assembly: GCA_015478945.1. NCBI lineage: Eukaryota > Metazoa > Arthropoda > Malacostraca > Isopoda > Trachelipodidae > Trachelipus > Trachelipus rathkii. The sequence goes on from JABUQX010044033.1 coordinate 25,362, forward strand.
TCATAGTCATTTTAGCTGTTAAGCGGTGCACAAGTTATCTGATTTGTATTAAAAGTGTTTTATTTTTACTAAGTGTATATCATATTTATAATAAATACTTACATTGAGGAATAATTATTAATTTCACTAGAATAGATAATAATTAATTCACTAGATTTATAGTAGAACACGTGAAGCCCAACGCAAGAGCGCCCGCAAGCGCGACCCGGTGCGGAACCGACGCATGAACCCGCCGGCGTAATATTACTACGCGGTCGCGAAAATATTTTCTTTATGATACGCCGTTGTAAACTTTCATTACATCATTTTGTATTTTCAAATATACCGTTTCCTATATTATGAATCGTTCATTTTATTTCTTACTTGAACATTTTTAATTTTATTTATAGAAAATACCATTTCACTGGTAAAGTTTCTTGAAAAACATTTAGTTTTGAAAAGAACATTTTGTTTTGTAGAAAAGCAGTTTGTTTTATTTATCCTAAAGTTATAATTCCTTGAGGGAAATAGAACAAATACTCCGGCTGTGACGTAGGCCATGTTCCTCTTTGTGGTATGCCTTTAAGATCTTATTACTTTAAGGAATGTAAAACAAGTTTTATATGCCTTAAAGCTACACCTACATAGGACGTAGAGTTAATGTATAGAAGTTATCCCATTCCCTCCCTTTTCAAGGTATGTCTTTACGGTTTTAATCTTCTCTATGTATAAGTTATGAAAAAAGTTGTTTAATCTAAAATATTATTACATAATTACTATATTAATTAATTAAATACACAATGCGTGTACATGCATAATAAACTTCCCCTCATTGTACAAACCGTAATTTCTCTTTATGGATTTCCAGTATTGGTATCATATCATTATACTTCAAAATTACATCGAAGTATGTAAGTTCATACCTCTTCTATATCAGATGTTGTATGCATTCGGCAACCATCGAGAATATCTCCCTTGGTTTGTAATAAACACTGATATACCAGGACTTTAAATAAACTAATGCGCTTGAACACATGTTATAAGGTTCGTAAATATACCTTGATACAGTACACAAACTAATATTATACATACTGAATGGGACGGTGTCCAAAAGATATCAACCTCTAGGATGTATGCCCTACCACTTTGAAATACAACGCTCCATATTTTCGCGACCGCGTAGTAATATTACGCCGGCGGGTTCATGCGTCGGTTCCGCACCGGGTCGCGCTTGCGGGCGCTCTTGCGTTTTGCTTCACGTGATCTACTATAAATCTAGTGAATGAATTATTATCTATTCTAGTGAAATTAATAATTATTCCTCAATGTAAGTATTTATTATAAATATGATATACACTTAGTAAAAATAAAACACTTTTAATACAAATCAGATAACTTGTGCACCGCTTAACAGCTAAAATGACTATGATTTTAAAATGAGTTGGGGTCTAAAAGATAATAAAACACACCTGCTCAAATACAAGTTTAAAGAACAAAGTTAATTTTCAAAAGACGATAAAATAATTCTCGACCAATCACATACGAGGTCATATAGAGATAAGGATTACTCCGACCAATCACAAGTAAGGAAAACATTTCCTTCTTACCTGCTTAAAGGATCTTACCGATCCAGCATATTTCAGTTTGAAATATATTTATAAAAATAATAATAATAACAATGATTCTTGTCTATACTGGAATTACCTTTTGACTTGGTATTAGGCTTAAATCAGCATGGGATACAAAAAGGCTTATCCTAAATTTAGGCCTAAATTTAGGCCTAAGCTTAAATCAGCACATGATACAGAAAAAGGTCAGTTTGAAATATATTTTGACCTGGAATTAGGCCTAAATCGCCTCGGGGTACAAAAAGGTTTATCCTAAATTTAGGCCTAAAGTAGTTATTTCAACACATTTTACAGAGAGAGGTCAGTTTCGTATCTGTAAGGAGTGCGGGTTGTTGTGTTTTCTCGTGATGGCTTGTCAATGTACATAGATAATAATAATAATAATAATAAAGAAAATCCGAATTATTTAAAAAACTTTGAAATATTTTTAGTTAACATCGAGCGAATAATATAAATGTAAGTGAATAATTGTTATTTTTAAATAAGAACTTAGAAAGATTTTAATAAAATACATGTTATGTTAGCAGAGAAGAACTTATTTTGTTATTTTATACTTATTACATGGCTAAAGATGATGTAAAGCAGTAAGTCAATAGAACAAAACGTGGCATAGCTTGGTGTAGAGGGGTGCTAGGGGCTGACCTTACTGATTTACTGATTTATTGCTTTAAGGTACGTAAAATATATGTTTTTAATAAAATTTCATAAAATTTTAGTAAAAGTTATTTTAAAACTTGATAGTTATAAAATTTATAAACAAAAAGTATTAACAGTTAATAATAAATTCTTTGTTCAAAGATAATGATTGATTTATTATAGAGGTTTTAAGAAACTTTGAAATAATTTTAGTTATATTTGAATGAGTAATATAAATGTACGTGTTTAATTAAAACATAAAATGTTTTAATAAATTATACGTTATATGTGTAAGTAAATCTGTGTGTGAGTGTAAGTAAATCTGTGTGTGTAAGTAAATCTGTGTGTGTGTAAGTAAATCTGTGTGTGTGAGTGTAAGTAAATTTGTTGTGAGTGTAAGTAAATCTGTGTGTGAGTGTAAGTAAATCTGTGTGAGTGTAGGTAAATCGGCGTGTGTAAGTAAATCTGTGTGTGAGTGTAAGTAAATCTGTGTGAGTGTAAGTAAATCTGCGTGTGTAAGTAAATCTGTGTGTGAGTGTAAGTAAATCTGTGTGTGTGTAAGTGTAAATGTAAGTGTCTATGGGTAAATGTAAGTGTCATAGTGAATGTGTGTATAAGTGTCATAGTGAGTGTGTGTGTGTATAAGTGTAAGTGTGTGTGTGTGTGTGTGTGTGTGTGTGTGTGTGTGTGTGCCGCGTGTGTATAAGTGTAAATGTAAGTGTCTATGGGTAAATGTAAGTGTCATAGTGAATGTGTGTATAAGTGTCATAGTGAATGTGTGTATAAGTGTAAATGTAAGTGTCTATGGGTAAATGTAAGTGTCATAGTGAATGTGTGTATAAGTGTCATAGTGAATGTGTGTATAAGTGTAAGTGTGTGTGTGTGTGTGTGTGTGTGTGTGTGTGTGTGTGTGTGTGTGTGTGTGTGTGTGTATGTGTGTTCTAAATAATAATAACAATAGGCATGAAGTAAATAACACTAAGTATAATAATAAAATAAAAATAAAATAATAAAAATAATAAAAATAATAATAAAAATAATAATAAAATAAATAAAAAGTATTAAAACAAAATAAAAAACATAATGTTAATAAATATATGAGTTAAAGCAGTAAAACATATGAGTTAAAGCAGTAAAACATATGAGTTAAAGCAGTAAAACATGAGTTAAAGCAGTAAAACATGAGTTAAAGCAGTAAAACATGAGTTAAAGCAGTAAAGCAGTAAACAAAAGCATACTAATCCCTCCTTGGTGTTAGGTCACACTATTGATTTACTGATTTACTGCTTTAAGGTATGTAATGTTAATAAATATATGAGTTAAAGCAGTAAAACATATGAGTTAAAGCAGTAAAACATAAGTTAAAGCAGTAAAACAAAGTTAAAAGCAGTAAAGCAGGAAGATAGAGCAGTAATTCAGACTCAAAGGGTTAAAGCAGTAAAGCAGAAAGTTAAAGCAGTAAAGCAGAAAGTTAAAAGCAGTAAAGCAGTAAAACAAAAGCATACACAAATCCCTTAGGTGTTATGGAGGGCAGTTTGATTACTGATTTACTGCTTTAGGTATGTAATGTATGTGAGTTAAAGCAGTAAAGCAGTGAGTTAAAGCAGTAAAGCAGTGAGTTAAAGCAGTAAAGCAGAAAGTTAAAGCAGTAAAGCAGTAAAACAAAAGCATACTAATCCCTTAGGTGTTAGGTAATAACACCTCTATTGATTTACTGATTTACTGCTTTAAGGTATGTAAAGTTTATGTTTTTAATAAAATTTCGTACAATTGTAGTAAAATAAAATGATTATATATCAGACACTCTGGTTTTTTCTTCTTACATACAATTTTTAAAAATTTATAAATTAAAAAGTATTAAGTAAAAGTATTAAGTAAAATATAAAAGATGTCTGTAATGAGTTACAGTTTTAGGTTCGCGAAAATGTTTTTAATAAAAATGTTTAAGTATGAAATAAAAATGAATGACTCATAGTATATTTGAAAAGAAATTCTTTGAAATGCTTAAGTATGAAATAAAAATGAATGACTTATAGTATATATATTTTTCATTCCCGCAGGAATATTGCGCCTGCGGGCGCACGCGGCGGGCGGGTACGCGGAAATATTGCGCCTGCGGGCGCACGCGGCGGGCGGGGACGCGGCGGGTCGCACCTGCGGGTGCGGGTTCGTGGGACTTCACGCGGAGAGATCATGCTGCGTCCTGGTGATCAGCTTATAACAAGGGGAAGACATCAATATTAGCTATGTTCTTTGGTGTAGGTAGAAAAGGCTAGAAGAGGTTAGAAAATGTATCAATGCTGCGGCATCAATCCATCAAAGATGAGGCAACAAAATTGAGCTTCGAGTGTAAGTGTAAGTACACCTGTGCGTGTGGTGTAAGTGTATATATGGGC
>JABUQX010044033.1:45000-47500 GCA_015478945.1 Trachelipus rathkii
ACCTGTAGTGCAAGTTCAAATCACCATTGATAATTACGTCAGTCTGCTCACTCTTTCAATGGAGGGGAAGATCCAATATTCGGTTCACAGTAAGCCCAATTCCTCCCCACCCCTTAAAAAAGGACATAAAATTCGGAATTTGCTGCTGATTTTGACCCTATAAACACCAAACTGTAGCTTTTTTTGTCCTCTAAAACGTCGTTTAGCAGTGTTTTTCTGTGTCTGTAGTCATTCTTTCAGAATTTCAATTTTTCAAAACCCATGTTTTTGACATTTGTTGTATCAACTTCCAGATTTTTTTTCGAAATGGCTCCAAACTTAAAATATGCATAGATGAGTCCATTACCTACAAAATGCACGAAGTATCTTTTCGATTTTTTTAGTTTTGTGCTCAGCGTGGTCCATTTTCAAAACGCACTTTTTTTGGATTTTAAAATGAAAAATTGCGATAATTTCTTTCCTGTTCGGGCGAAGTGGATGAAATTTTCAGGGCATATGAAGTCTGGAGAAATACACTTTTTTTACTTAGATAACTTATTTGTATATGCATTAGTTTTGGATTTGTTCTTGGAATAAATTTTCAAAAAAAATTTTTTTTAATTTTTGAAACATTTTCTTTTGAGTATACAAAACAATTATCTATGTAAAAAAGGATGCATCTAGACCGACTGTGCAAGCCCTGAAAATTTGATGTTGATCGGACAAGTAAAAAAAAAATATCTCAATATTTCACTTTTCAAATGCTTGAATTTTTGGAAAAGTGAAAAATTTATATATTTTTTTTCTACTCGTCCGATCAACATCAAATTTTCAGGGCTTTTACAGTCGGGCTAGATGCTTTTTTTTACATAGATAATTTTTTTGTATACTCAAAAGAAAATTTTCTAAAACTTTTCAATTTTTTTTTTTTTTTTTGAAAATTTGTTCCAAGAACAAATCCAAAACAAAAATGCATATACAAAAGAAATTATCTAAGTAAAAATGTGCATCTCCCCCGACTACATATGCCCTGAAAATTTCACCCACTTCGCACGAACAGAAAAAAAATTGTCGCAATTTTTCATTTTAAAATCCAAAAAAAGGGTTTTGAAATTGGACAACGCTGAGTACAAAACTCAAAAATTTGAAAAAGTACTTCGTGCAATTTGTAGGTAACGGACCCATCTATGCATATTTCAAGTTTGAAGTTATTTCGAAAAAAAAATCTGGAAGTTGATACGACAAATGTCAAAAACATGAGTTTTGAAAAATTGAAAATTCTGAAAGAATGACTACAGACAGAAAAACACTCTAAAACGACGCTTTAGAGGGCAAAAAAAAGCTACAGCTTGGTGTTTATAGGGTCAAAATCGACTGAATATTCCGAATTTTATGTCCATTTTTATGGGAGGCGAAAATTGGGCTTAGAGTGAACCGAATATTGGATCTTTCCCTTGTTCAAAGAGTGAAATTAAAATATTTGTCAAACAGTTAGAATATCTTGTTGCAAAATTACAGAAAGACAATTCTATTTTTAAATATTTGATGATGATATTTTGTAATTGCTCTCATATAATACAAGTAGGTTTATAAATCTCCCTTTGAAGAGTTACATGGCCCTAGAAATGAGACCCTAACTCTTTTGTAACTTCGTAACATTATTTAGGACCACTCCTTCCCTCTTTCAGCTTTACGCAATTTATAGAAGTCCCTAATGGTATAATTATATTTTTATACTTATAAATTCTTTTAAGGTGATATATCATGTGTTCAAAAAGGACTCAACCCTCTACCGTGAAGATGCGGTAGGGATGAAATTTTAATCTTTTTGTAACCAAGAAAACAGTAGATTGTGACATTCTAACCTGTTATGATAACTTTCTAAGAGAATTTCTAGGTGATTATGTTAAACTGCTACATATCAGTTAGAATGTCGGCAGTTAACATTGATAGTCGGCCTGAGCTCTTTCGATTCTGTGCAGAACCCTGTTTCATTTTTTAAGTTTTTTTTAAATCAAACGTGATATTGTTGACTTGTTTGGAATGCAGACTGAGGAAACAATTCCAACTTTTTTATCATATGTTTGTACGACTTGTAAGCAGAATACGTTTCAATAATAATTACACTTTCGTCTTTGGTTATCGATATTGCTAACATAACACAAATGGGATGAACGCTCCAAAGCAACTGGTGCGTATCTTTGTTTTTTAACACGATTACACTCTGTTGACTTTGAGTACAGTTATACCACATAACGAATATTATGGCAGAAAATGTGCTTACGCGAAAGATATACTCTCTTATATTTTGGGTTGTGTTCATTATTAAACACCCTGTACAATAAAAATTGAATCAGAACAAAAAGTTCTAAATGAGAGACCGACATGTACTGACACACAGAGTTCTAAACTGTTTAAATCAAAAGACGTGTGGAAAATGGAAGAAGGAAAAGTATTCCAGGTTAAATCAATAAGAGATCATTAAAAAAAACTGTAGCTGTTACCTTGATATCAGAGACAT
>JABUQX010044033.1:52500-55000 GCA_015478945.1 Trachelipus rathkii
TGTATTATTTTATATATATCATTATTATTATTTATGTATTATTTTTATTATTATTATTAATTATTATTATTATGATTATTAATAATAATAATTATGACTATGGATATTATTATTATTATTTATTATTAGTTATTAAATTATTATTAATTTTTTTTTTTTTTTTTTTTTTTTTTTTTTTTTTTTTATTTTTTTTTTTTTAATTATTATTATTATTATATTATTATTATTATTATAAATTATTATTATTATTAGTATTATTTTATTAATGATGTATTAGTAATCATTATATTAATTATTTGTCTCTCTTAATCATTGTGAAGAATGTGATGTGCGTGCTTCTAACTATGATATACACTAAACTACTAGCTAGTCTACTATTACATACTAACTACAACTACTAGACTACATACTTACTACTACTATACAAGGTGCAACTCACTAATACACCACTAATTACAAAAATTACTACTACATAAGCTAGAGCGAGATTTTACTTTATATTAATTACATAACGTATTTTCACTATTATTCAAATTTTCTTTATTTATTATTATTAATTATTATTATTGATTATTAATTATATTATTATTATAATTTTATTACTACTACTACATATTTTATCTGTCAATTATTCTGCTATCGAACTGAATAGCATTACTACCCATCACGAGTAGCAACAACCAGCAACGCACACACCTCACATCAGGTAGGAGAACTGTCTCTTTTTCTGTAAAAGGTGATGAATATCTTAAAGGTAGTCATATTCCACAGCCCTGAGAACACCCATAATGTAGAAAAATAGATCAGAAAAACAATCTGGTATCATTTAAGCCTAAAATAGTTCTGTCTTATTATGACGTGTACTTCTTTAAGATCACCGATGAACAAGAGGTAACAGCTGCGCGGAAAAGAATCGAAGAATCAATTTTTTATTATTATTATTATTATATTATATTATTATGTATTATTTATTATTATTATTATTAGTATTATTATTATTATTATTATATTATATATTATATTATGTATTATTATTAGCATGATTATTGCCATGATTAGCATTATTTAAAAATGGCAAATGCAAAAATTAGCTATATAAAGTATCAATCAACGCAGAGAAAAAGAGAGAGAGAAGAGAGAGAGAGAGAGAGAGAGAGAGAGGAGAGAGAGAGAGAGAGAGAGAGCTACTACTGATGTATCTACTACCACTATGTATTAGTACTGGCAATGCCTAGACTACTGGTTTGTTGTATCAAAGTTCTGTTTCTATCCTGAAATGCGTTCTACATCTGAATACAATGAAGTTTTAGAGCCTTAGTACCAAGTCAAAAATCAACACACCTGCATACAATAACACAGACTACAACTGTAGAATATCAACATTATTTACGATCAAATTCACTGTGTTTTAATTTTAAAACACTTCCAGCCATATTAAAACCTACAGTACCATATACTGTTTATTTTTATCACTATTATTTTTATTATACATAGGAACTATACTGAGAGAGGTCTACTGTTCACTTACTAACGATGTTACTACGGCTTATCATACCCTGACTCATTCATCTGACTGACTGCGAAAATTAACCTGCAACAACAGAGCCTGGATCACAAACTTTCCTATTTTTAGAGATGATATATAATATATAGTATATATATAATATATATATATATATATATAATATATATATATATATATATATATATATTAAAGATAATATAGTATATATAATATATATTATATATAGTTATATATAGTATATATATAGTATAGTTATATAATATATATATATATATTATAATATATATATAATATAATTTATATATATATAATATATATATATATATATATATATATATATATATATATATATAATAGTATATATATATTTATAATATATAAATATATATATATATTATATATATAATATATATAATAATATATGATTATATAATATATATATAATAATATATATTATATAAATATATATTATATATAATATATAATATATATTGTATATTATATATATATATAGGTATATATTATATTATAATATATATATTATATAATATATATTATTATATATATATATATTATATTATAATATATAATATAATATAATATATAATATATATCAGAGGTGGCGCGCAATGCAAATTTTTTAAACTTTAAAGCGCAAACGCAAAAGCGCAAAATGGAAAAACTAGTCCCGCAACGCAATATGCGCACAATTTTTTCAAAAAAGTTGTCCGCGAGCGCAAGCGTCACATGCTCCGAATCAAATTTTTTTAGAAAGCACTAGAATTTAGGAGCGCAAAAAAAAAAATAAATAAAGCGCAAGTATTTAAAGATGAATTATTATTTAAATTTTAATTGAAAGATGAAAATATATATAACAAAAAATGAGAAAGATTTTATTTGAATGTTATATTCAATATCTGTGATCTTCCTCCTCGCTCTAATCTTGCATTCTGATAGGGTCATATTCCCTTGTCC
>JABUQX010044033.1:62500-70816 GCA_015478945.1 Trachelipus rathkii
TATTATTATTATTATTTTATTATATTATTATTTAATTATATTATTATTATTATTTATTTATTATTTCTATTATTATTATTATTATTATATTATTATTATTATTATTATTAATATTATTTATTAATATTATTATTATTATTATTATTATTATTATTATTATTATTATTATTATTATTATTATTATTATTATTATTATTATTATTATTATTATTATTATTATTATTATTATTATTATTATTATTATTATTATTATTATTTTAATCACCTGATGGCCACCAATACTTACTAGAAACTTAACACCTTATTCCTTGAATAAATGAAGGTAACCAAATTATTCTTCAAAAGAATTTAAATATCATTTATTAACCAATTCAGTAAAGTTTTATATTATATATATATATATATAATATATATATATATATATATATATATATATATATATATTCTAATATATAAACAATATATAATATATAATATATTAATAAATATATATATATATATTATATATATAATTATATATATATATAATATATATATCATATATTATAATATATATTAATATAATATAATATTTATATATATATATAGATATTATATAATTTAGTTTTATTTATTATTTATTTAATTTTTATTTTTTTATTTATTTTTTTAAAAATATATATTTTATATACTTTTATTTATTTATTTTTTATTTTATTTGTTAAAATAGTTTTGTTTTAACTAAAAATTCTTGTTTTATAGACCCTAAAGACGTAAAGACGTAAAGCAGTAAAGCAATAGCGCAACCCCTCCCCTCCTACCCTCCCCATACCTCTTGGCGGAACGACTTTACGTCCTTAGGGCATGTAAAAACATGTTTTTACATACCCTAAGGACGTATGTCCTTAAGGCTGTACAGTAAATACACCGGAAGTAACCCTTTCATCCTTACGTCCTTTCGTCCTTTCGTCCTTTCGTCCTTAGGGTATGTAAAAACAGATTTTTACATACCCTAAGGACGTGTATCCTTAAGGCTGTTCAGTAAATACACCGGAAGTAATCCTTTCATCCTTACGGACTATCGTCCTTAACAATCCTTTCGTGCTTTCGTCATTACATCCATTCGTCTTACTATTTTATATTATTATTATTATTATTATTATTATTATTATTATTATATTATTATTTATTATTATATATTCTATTAATTATTATTAATTATTATTATATTATATTAATTATTATTATAGTTATTATTATTATTCATAATTAATTATTATTACTTATTATTATTATTATTATTATTATTATTATTATTATTATTATTATTATTATTATTATTATTATTATTATTATTATTATTATTATTATTATTATTATTATTATTAATTCTTATTATTATTTATTAATTATTATTATTATTATTATTATTGATGGTATTAATTATTTATCATTATTATTTTATTTACTCTACAGCAGTCGTAAAACAAATGGTGTACTTATGAAACATGAAAAACAAGTTCTGCTTATTATTTATGATTATTATTTAAACCAACGAAGAGAAATATCAGAGAAGAACATCGGTACTGCAACGATGACCACCCAAACAATAACACACCACGGCTTAGGGATATGCAAAGACTTGTTGCATTCTCACCCATCATTCCGTGTTTCACACACATTACAGAAACCCAACACACACACACACAACACACACAACAGGGTGGTTTCTGTCACACACCACCCACACAACACACACCACACACAACCAAAACACACCACACACAGCACACACACACACAACACACATACCAAGGTTCATTAAAAATACCACTGTGTTAAACAATAGCAAATAAGTTCTTTGTATGAACACAACATATAATTTTATTAAAAGCATTTTATTTTTAATTTGAGAACTTAGCAATTATGGTATGAGAAAAACCGGGTGCTTTAAAAACTACGCTGGAAGTTCTTTTTTGGGACGTGGATGGCCTAGGGTTAGAGCATCCGGTTATTGTTACCTCTGCGACGCGGAAGTCCATGTTCGATATCCTGGGGGCCTGATGGAGAGTAAAATCACCACTGTGACTCATTCTATTAAATGTTAGCCCAACATAGAGATAAGGTTTACTCCCCGTCCACCTCAACAAGCAAAGGAAAGCATTTCTTCTTACCTTGTATAAAGGTCTTACCGACCCAAGCATGTTTCAGTTTGGAAATATATTTATAAAAAATAATAACTTTGATTTTCGATTCTTGTCTATGCTGGAATAACCCTTTCGACCTGGTATTAGGCTTTAAAGCAGTTCCGGGTAACAGAAAAACGTATCTCTAAAATTTAGGCCCTAAGTAGTTATATTCAACACATGTTTACATGAAATAGATCAGTCTCGTATCTGAGTAAGAAATGTAATGTTGTTGATGTGTTTTTCGTGTTGGAATGTCAATGTACAATAGATAATATATAAATAATAATTAACTAATAATAATAATAATAATAATAATAATATACTATAATAATAATAATAATAATAATAATAATAATAAAATAATAATATAATAATAATAATAATAATAATAATAATATTAATAATAAATAATAATAATAATTAAAATAAAAATAAGTAATCAATAATAATCAAATAATAATAATAATAATAATAATAATAATAATAATAATAATAAATATAATAATAATAATAATAATAATAATAGTAATAAAAAAGAGATCCAAATTATTTAAAGAAACTTTGAAATATTTTTAAAGTTAAAGTTGAATGAAAAAAATAAATTTGTAAATTTAATTGTCAAATAAATTGTTTTAAATAAAAACCTAGAATATGTTTAAATAAAGATACATGTTATGTATGTTAACAGAGAAGGAACTTATCTTGCTATGTTTATACTTGAATACATGCTAAATATGTGTAAAGCAGTAAGTCAATAGAAAAAAACGTGGCATAGCTTGGTATAGATGTGCTAGGGTCTTGCAATTACTGATTTACTGATTAATGCTTTAGGGTACGTAAAATATGTTTTTAATATAAGTTTCGTCTCAGGTAAAATTATTTTTAAAACTTGATAGCTATAAAATTTATAAACAAAAAAATAAACAGTTAATAATAATAAAACCATTGTTCAAAGATAAAGAGTGATTTATTATAGAAGTTTTAAGAAACATTTGAAATAATTTTAGTTATAATTGATATGAGTATATAAATGTAAGTGCTTTAATTAACTACAAGTGATTTTAAATAATTATATGTTGTTTCATTCAAAAAAACTTATTTCTATGTTATGTTTATCATTTTATGAACCTGGGTTGTGTGTGTGTGTGTTGTGTGTGTGTGTCGTGTGTGGTGTGTTGTATGTGTGTGTGTGTTTGTGCGTGTGCGTGTGCGTGTGCGGGTTTGGTAGTTGTGAACCGTGAATGATGGGTGATGAAATGTACAGTTTTGATAGACCATAGGCTTACATTTTGGGATGTTTTGCTATCATCACTGCAGTTACCGATGTTCTTCTCTGATATTTTTTATTCTGTTGTTTAATTAAATAATAATCATAAAATAATAAAGCAGAATTTGTTTTCGTGTTTCAAGTACAACATTTATTTTACGATCTGCTGTAGAGTAATAAAATAATAATGATAAAATAATAAAACAATTATAATAATAATAATGATAATAATAATAATAATAAATACATTAATAATAATAATAATAAATAATAATAATAATAATAAGTAATAATGATAATAATAATAATCAATAATAACAATAATAATCAGTAGGACGAATGGATTAAAAGGCGACAAAGCACGAAAGGTGTAGGGCGAAAAGGACTGTACAGTCGGCGGTGTCACTTCCGGTGTATTTACTGAACAGCCTTAACCCTTTTGTGTCAATTCCCATCTGGGGATAATTTAAATTCAATAATATTAACGCAACTCTTCACAATAAAATAGTTTGAAAATAAAATTGTTTAAGACTAATTGGCAACTCCCTTAGCTTCAAAATGAACCAATCAGCGAGCAGCTCTCAAGAGGTGGGAAAATTTAGGAAGCCTAGAAGGCTATCCCTGTCTTCTACGATTGCTTTCGGTGCAATTTTATGTGTAACTCGCTCGTGCTAATTTGTGCGGCCATATTGTAACATTTTCGTTTCAGGTAATACTTATATTTTGTTAGTAATAGCAATTTAACTATTGTACTTTATATATTGATGTTAAAAATGTAGCTAAAATTTAAAATGGAAGCCTGCAAAATTTGCATGTAAAGATTTTATAGATCCCTTGTGGATATCTTGACTGTTTATAAACAGCAACCAAAGCACATCACCGTTTGGATTTTTCAACGCATTGTTACCAATAAAATAACTTATTATGATTTGCGAAAAAAAGTTATTATATTCGACCTTATTCTTCAGATGATAACAAAAAACGTTTTTTGGACAGAAGCCTGTGGAGGTGATAATGCCCAGAAGAACAAAAGTGGATAGCACGCCTTACTGTTGAAGAGAGTGATTTACAGAGGTGACGTGGACTACGACGCGATGGAACTGATATTGATCCTGATTTCAATAGCATTCAATTGAAAGATGACAGAAAGCCTCTTTGTTCAAGGAGTAACTAAACGTAGTTAATTTATCAGTTATAATTAAAAATTAGATCCATATATTTAAAAAAAAATAAAGCCTACCCTAACCATCTTAAATATGTTCTTCCCGTGGTAATTTAATTCCATTTAATTAGCATTACGCCGTGGCTGTTTAAAATTGGGAGCTTTTTCTGTTAATACTATATATATAATATATATAGTAGTATATATATATATATATAATATATTCAAATAATGTAATTTCATAATATATTAATTATATAATATATATATATATATATATATATATATAATATAACACTATATTAGTCACCTATATTTATAAAGCCTGTTGCCTTCATCAAAGCCATTTTGCTGCGTAGAACTTGCTGCTCTTCATATAATATTTATTTTTCCGTATATATATAATATATAATATAAATATATATATATAATATATAAATATATATATATAATATATATATATATATATATATTAATATAGTATATATATATATATATATATATATATAATATATATATAATATATATACGTATATATTATGAATGAGTTGATAAAGCAATTTCATTGGGTGGCTTTAGTTTTCATAGTGCTCCTAATCCAACTTATCCTTCCTTTCAGTTCAGAGTACAGCTGTATCACCACAGGACCTACTTGGGGACTCTGGTGAGGAGAGCAGTGATGAAAACCTTCCCCCAAATAAGAAACCAAGATTGCTTTCGGAGAAAAAGGACATCACTAGTACAGCACACTCTAAGTATGAACACCCGAAGCCCAGTTGAGTCATGGTTCCCTTTGAATACTTCAACTCATTATTCACAATGGATCTGATAGATGAAATTGTATACCAGTCTAATTTTTACGCCCGCCAGCAGGATGTAAACTCACAATTTAGAATCGACAAACATGACTTTATTTTGTTCTTAGGTGTCTTCCTATATATGGGCATATCTAGACTTCCCAGTGTAGATGACTATTGGGCTACTTCCACTAGAGTTCCTCAGGTTGCCTACTAAACCAGACAAATGGGGTTTCAAACTCTTCTGTCGTGCTTCAGTTGATGGCTTCATTCACGATATGATAATGTACCAAGGGGAAAATACTTTTCTTGCACATCCTGTCTCACTTTCTTCAGAGGTGGAGAAACTAAAGGTATCTGCTAAGTTAGTTGTCACTTTGGTTAAGACATTGAAAATCCTAAGAAAACTACCATCTATGCTGACAACTTTTTCACTAGCTTGACCCTAGCTGAATATCTGAGGGATAATTATGGATGCAGGTATGTCGGCACAGCAAGGGAGAACAGGATCGGAAACCCTAATCTTAGGCTGTCAAAGGAGATGGAGAAAAAAAACCCAGAGGAGATTTAGACTATTGTTCGAAGGATGGAATTCTCGCACTAAAATGGAAAGACAATAAAATTGTGACTGTCCTGTCGACAGACGCTGGCATTGAACCAATGGGAACAGTATTGAGATGGAACAAGGAAACGAGGACCAAGATGGAAATCGCTGCCCCTCATGTGATTAAATTGTACAATGGTCATATGGGAGGTATAGATAAAAGTGACATGTTAACACATCTGTATAAATCACCAATGAGGACTCGTTGGTATTATATGAAGCTTTTTGGGTATGCTGTGGACCTCTGCATTTGCAATGCTTGGATTCTCTACAAGAGAGACTGTAAAGCACTAGGAGAGAAGGTAATTAGCCTAAAAGAAATCAGATTAGATGTTTCTAAAAGCTGCATTTCCTTCAAGACCAATGTTTCGAGGGTAAAAAGGCAAACCCTTCAGTGTGCAGAAGTTCCAATGCCCAAGAGAGGTCAACGAGCAATTGTTCCCACTGTTGAGAAAAGACAAGATGCCACTTCTCTACACATGCCATATTACACCAAAATGAGGCAGACGTGCAAATTTTGTTCCAAGAAAGGAGAAATACATCGATCAAGGTGGATGTGTGAAGACTGCAAGATAGCCCTTTGCCTGACAGAGTCTCGCAACTGTTTCTCTGACTTCCACAAACAGATTCAAGACAGCTAAGGAAGATAACAATTCTATACTGAAGAAGATAATAAGATCATATATATATTTATATATATATATATATATATATATATATATATATATATATATATATATATATATATATATATATATATATATATATATATATATGCACTTTTTTACTGATTTTTTAAAAGAAACTTATTATAACCGTAATTTTATTATGCCTTCTGTGTTTATATAGGAATTCTCCTTGGTATTTGATTTTTAAAATTTTTTTTAACGGTAATAGTAAACGGTCAAAATATCCCAAAAAGGATTAGTGTGGTTATAGGTATCACAGGCAAATCATCCCAAATGGGATGAGTGTACTTGGGGGTATCCCAGGCAAGGTCCCCGAACGGGCTCTTTCAATAAACCACTATACCCGTGTAACAAAGAATTTTTCGAAAAATATCACAGGAGCAAAAATGTCTTAGAAAGGATTATATTTTTAAATATTAAAATTATTTTTATATTATTTACATTATTTCTATGAGTGACTGTTAAAGGGTTAAAGGTCCTTCTTCTATTGGAGGAAGTAGTGAATTTTCTTTGTTCTCTTGAAGAACACCACTATTTTTATTTATTTCTATCTCTGTAGGCTTCTTTAATGAGCCTTTATTAATTATTGTCTTTGTAGGCTTTTTCAATGAGCCTTTATTAATTGTTCTCTGTGTAGGCTTTTCAATTGAGCCTTTATTAATTATTTTAAACTTATTATTCACATTGGAATCTTTTCTATGATTATTAATCATTCTATCTTTCTTAGTCATCTTATTGTTTAGATTCATGAGAAAGTAACTTCCTAACTTGGCAAAGATTTTAACTTTTATTTCATTATTCTCTTCTTTAAGATTTAAATGTGATGAAAAAAGTTCTATGGTTATAGGTAAATTAGCTAAAAGACTAGTACCTAATAAAATTCCATTCCAAGCTCCAGTTCTTTCAGTTTGTACATACCAATAAAAAGGTGTAACTGGTAATGCTGATTATAGTCCCCAAATAGTAGATCAACTCTCCTATAGGATGGATCATCTGTGTTCCAATCCTTTGGACTATAAACTAGCCGCTTTAAGAGGTAGTTTAAATCTTTCCTTCTTTTTTCATTTCTTTAATTTTTCAACGAGATCAAACAGGTCGTGCTCCCAAGATCTAAAAGACTGTGAACTTTAACCTCGTGACCTTTCGTTGGAGTCAAAAATATTGACACAAAATAATGACATCCCAATTTGGGGGGTAATTTCTACACCAAAGAAACTGGATGTTACTAAAACACCTCTTTAAACTTGGAATATTTTCTTTAATTTTTGTTCTATTTTTCCTTTCTTCATTTCTAACAATGCCTCCTCATATTCTTGCTCTCTTACAGAGAGATCGGGTGTAAAAAACTGTTCATTTTCTTCTTCTCTCGGTTCCAGATATTTCTTCATGTTCTGGATTGGCTTGATGATTTGTAATCAGACAACTCTAGTTGTTTTTCTTGTGGACTCTTAACTGGATAGCTAAGTGCTCATTCTTGAGTAAGAGTTTCATCTCTTCTTATATTTGAGTCATTGCCCTGACCTGGAGCTTGACCCCTTTATCAAAATCTGCGGGGTTATTGTAAGTGGTAAGGTCACTATGTTGTTCTCGTTCTCTTTAGATCCACAGGGGCATTCCTAGTTTTAGCAA
>JABUQX010044034.1:0-12500 GCA_015478945.1 Trachelipus rathkii
GGACACTTAATATATATATATATATATATATATAAATTATATACAATTTTGAAGGTCTACTTATCTTATTATATATAGATAATATATATATGATAAAATTTAATATATAAAATCATACACATTATAACTTTGTCTTTCAAACATAGTAGTAATATATTGAGTATGCTATTATATAATAATAGCCTTATAATATTATATATGGTATAGGTATATAATACTAAAGTGGCCTACCCCTACCCTATCGTAGGTAGGCTATTTAAGTTCTTATTCACGTTATACAAGTCATGAGTACTATATATAGTACTTGTATAATATATCAGGGTACTTATCACTCATATATTTTGTTAATATATTTATACTATGTCACCTACCCAATTATTTATATCATATTAGATTATAAATTATTATGTTATAAATATATTATTCATCATTATATAATATTAATTTTGAGTTTAATAAATTATTATGTATATTATTATGTAAATATTTGTACTATTTGTTTTTGCCAATCTTAAAATATGTAGTATAGTATATATATATTAATCTATAAAGTCGGCTATTGATATATAAGTTCTTACGTATCTAATTATATATAATATATTATTTATATATATAATATGTAATATTTTATATGTATTAATTATATATTTGGGTAATATAATATATTTATAGTATATGTACCATATTCTATTAACTATATGGATAAGGTTATATAATATATATATATATATAATATATATATTCAGCTATATAGGTGAGTATCAGTAATAAAAGTTATCTTATATATATTACTAGTTATATACATAATGATATATAAGGGTACTTGTTTACAATACTCACTTTATTTTAGTAAATATTCAGATATATTTATATAACCTACTATTATATACTATATATACTACATATTATATCTATATTCATCTATCTAGTGTAATCATATATATATATTTAAATATATATATTAAATATTAATTAATGTTATAATTTATATTATATGTATATTTGTAATAATTTGTAATATATTTTATGGTATATATAGTGACCTTTTTTTCATGCTTGTTAACACACACAAATGGTCAAGTTTTGTAATTTTTTATATTTGTGGTATGTGTTTTAATATTCACTAGTTCTACTGGATGACTTGAGTTAACCAACAATCGAATTTCAGAATGTGTACATGTAACCATAATTTGATAAAAATCAGAGAATAACTTGAAAATTGTGAAACTGAGTATAATGATATACTTATATTAGTGAGTCCAACTTTTGTATATGATAAATATTTATACTAGAATATATATATATCATATATCACTTATACTAATACTACTAATTAAAATTATTAGTTTATTATCATAATGATGTGTAGTTCTATTTAGAAGCCTTATCAATACTAAATATTTTCAAACTACAATGACTGTATATATTGATACTAACCTTATATATTATATCTATTACATTATAAATATACTACTCATGTATTTATTATGACAAACAACTCGGATCGTAAAAAGGTGGAGAGTCCCCTCATCACTATACTATCCTCCAATTACGTTGAATTAACATCCGTTAAAATTTTGAATTAATAGTAATCTATAATCATATAATCCCAAGATAGAGAAAATAGAAAATGGTTGTTTTAATTTTATATACAGGTATTATCAAGCATTTTGAAATTATTAATTCAAGAAATGTTGAACTTTGGTGGCTTATTATCTTTAAGTCTGTAATTCACCACCAATATTTAAACAAGCTAAGCCCTACCAGTAGACTGGAACAAAGAAATGAGAGAAGAATAGTTCTACCAATAAGATTCCTTATTATTCTAAAATGCAGATAACTTCGGTGATCTTCAGAGATAACCATGAGGCATTATGCCAGTAATTATCCTCTTTCCTGCATTGACACAATAATAGAAAACTTGAAACACTTTATGATGCAAAATGTAATAACAGATTCATTATAACTGATCTATCGTCATTATAGCTTCTTGTAAACTAAATCACAAATAGCGCAGCGATCACCACAAAGTCGTTCGTGAGTATAACTTGACTAACTAAGAGGACTCTATTCAGGATGCCCATTTTAATTAGTAGTATTCATTATATAGAGATATGTAATTTAAGTCACACACTCATATAAAAGAGATAAGTGATATTTCAATCATAAAATTAACGCAACTAAAATAGTGGCAGCAGAAACAATAAAATTGAGTAATAGTATGGACACAAGTTGAGCAACTTTAAAAGTAGAGCACGTTATTCTTGCTCAACAGCTTCGATATAAAGTCTTTGTATTGTATATTAAAAGTTATCCCTAATCAATGGTTCGCCTACCGTTTGACACGAAGATAGGAGTAGGCGACGATCGAGCTCTGAACAGTCAGTTTGAATCATTGAAGATATACTATGTCAGAAAACACTTTAATTCTCACACTAATAGCTTAGGCTTATTGATCTTCTCATCTCTCTCTCTCTCGGAAGCTCTCATTAATATCTAATATATACTTAATATATAATATATATATCTATAGACTAAAATTACACCTATCTGAGCCGTAATATACTTATATATCTAATAAGAAATACCTATATGGGTCATATAGAAAATAGATCAAAAATATCATATTATATACTAAAATCATTTAAAGCGAGCCTATTATATAATTATTATACTTAATGTATCTATATAGGTATCGAAATAATTATCATTAATGATTACGTATCATACAAATAATATATACTAAACTACATTATATATACTGATTATTCGAGTAAATGATTCCTTGGCGAAATTACTACGCATATAAAAATTTTAACGTTTTTGGAACAAAATTCTTTATACCTACTAAGCTGTGGAACTTTTAAAACATCAAAACATCCGGATATCTAGTTTTCGTTGAAATTACGTCTAATTGAGATTTTGGAGATCAAAGGCAATGGGGTTCTAACGTGATAAGAAGTTAGTTTTGAGAAGAATAAGTTCAAACTTCGAATGTTGTTACGGCTCAGATTAAGTAATATCAACCAACTTGAGCCGTCCCAATCGTTAAAAGAGGAACGTTTAATTATTGAAGGCTTATTAAGTTCTATAAAAAACTACATATAGCACACTGTTTATCAATTTGGATGAAAAAATATGATAATTCACTATATAATTTTTTTTCAAAAAAAAAAAAGAGAAGAAAACAAAAAAAAAAATATAAAAATTAACTTGTAATGTTTCACAGAGTTTTCAGTTATAAACTCCACACGAACTCTCGCTTTAAATATTTTTTTAATTTATTCAATATTTTTAATGAGTTCTATAGCAAATGGTGTTGGACGCAGATCAACTTTGCTATATCTTGGAGTGATAATTCATTGCCATCGAAAATTCTTAAACTTAGAAAATATAACCTAAGTCTATTTAAAATTGATTCGCTAATTTATGTACGAACTAGACAATGAAAACGGCAAGAAAGAATTTATTTTCTCTCACTAGAGCGATTATCTGAGAGCTTATTTGAGCGCCAGATATGGACATATATGGCGAAGTTCTTTCTTATAGGTGCTGATTTTTGTTCATATATTATTATATTATATACTATATTATATATACTTCTCTCAGAGAATTAAAAAAAAAACAATGAAACATGCGATGGAAACACATTGATCTTTTCCTGGCAGTGCGATGATTTTTATTAAATAAGCAATTTAGAAAAGCCTAAACAGTATGCCTTTATTTTTAAAAAAAGGCCTCGCATCTCTCTAAATCTCTCTCTCTCTCGCGCACATCTCTCTCGACCTCTCAATTGCTCTCTCTCTGTTGCCTCGCTTTCTGAAAATCACAAACTCACTCGTCTCTCTCTCTAACCTCTCTAGTATATACACCTATTAGCCATAATGAGGCTATTATATATTTAGTATATAATTACCTACTAACCACCCTTAAGTAATACCGTCATTAAGTAACTATTGTATGTAATGAAAAAATTAAAATAACCTGCATATACTAATTATCATATATATAAGACTATGTCGGAAATACTATCATATATACTATAAAAAATCACTCGACGGTGACTATAGCTCATGTGTGTGTGTGTGTGTGTGGTTGTTGGTGTTGGTGTGTGTGCTAGAAAACCTTTCGCTTTCATTCCTATTCACTTTTTGATTACTAATGCCCATGATTTTTATATACATTTAAAAAATACTATATAAGACTAAGAAACCACAATCACGAATTGATTGGATACCGATTATTTTATGAGAAATCTAAAAGAAATCTGTTCACCAAAAATCTCTTGGCGAACGAAAACGTCTCCTAAGCCGTTTAACTCTATTCTAGCATACATTCTAAAATATGTAAAAATTTTACACTCCCACCGGAGCATAAAAATATTAGAGAAGTCACAGATAAAAACAGTGATCCATAATACGACTCTGCAGACGGATGCAGTATAGAGCAAAATCATCCAAGCACGAAATAATAAAATGGACATAAATACTCTCTTTAAGCGACGTTATAAAATTGTTTCATAACCTCTTAGACTCTATTGTCTCTTAAAGAACGCGAAGAAAGAAAAAGTTCTCTCCTATTGAAAAGGCCGTCAAATTCGTTCCTATCTCTCAAAATGTTTATATTACTTTTTTAATCCATGTGTATATCGGTTATCATTGCAAATATCTCCACATTTCCATCTTCTACTTAGACTTTTTTCTTTTATATACTATCATATATATCATTATATCACGTAAGCTCAAATTAAGGCTTATTGTATCTAGAACCCATAAACACTAGTCAGCTAATATTAAAACTATATTGATCGAATAATTAATAATCACCATATTATATATATATTAATATATATATATAGCGCTCATATACTTAATATATATATAAGTAATCATATAGTATATATATGAGTATCAGATATATATAATAATATAATATCACTATATATATACTATCACTCTATATAAGTATATATATATAATATATATTATACACATTATATATATTATATATATACTATATATATATACTACAGAAACATAATATTAGTTATTATAGAAATAATAATATATATAATATTCACCAATATTATACTATTTAATATATTATAATATATATATATATAAATATAATATTACTGTCGTTTGGGTTGAACGCATTAAAGTAAGAAGAGCGAAAAAAAATGAGAAGAATTAGATGAAAGAAATTGAAGCCCCCCAACAGCTTCAAGATCTTCGGCTTCTTAAAGAGAGATTTTGCGACGAATGAGAGTCAGATATAAAAACGTTTTAAGGAGCCACAATTGCAAAACTTACATGTTCAAAATGTTATAAAATTAAAGCAAAAATGCTTACTAACAAAGATAGGGGAGCAAAATTTTAGACTTTGTTCTTTTCGACAAAATAAAACTGAATTAATTAAAATGAATGGAATAGGAATAAAATTTTCAATTTACTCAATATTTTTATTTTAATTATTTTTAAAAATTTGAAGCAAAATATGTTTTATAGTTTTTTAAAAAGGAATAAAATATGCATTATTTTATAAACGTAATTTCTGTGTAAGGGGATTTGGATATATCGACACAATTGTGTCATATAGAACAGCCTGAGTTACCAAGGAAGTAACCCGACCCTTCAACTTCACAGTTTGAAATAATTCATTCCCCAGCACTGAAAAACTAGGGTGACGAAAAACGAGATTTCCTGGTGAGCCTCTTGGATAAAAATTTAGAAGCCTTATGAAATTAGATGTTAGTCTACAACTAGAGAGAATAAGGCGCGAAAACCCTGCCCCTGAAAAGTGTAAAACTCAAAGACCACACATCTGGAAACAATGTTGAAAAGCTCCAGGCGAAAATATAAATTTAAATAAGGGGTCAACGTGAAAAGTCATAAAGAAAGTTCCTGCATCCTGGGACAGGAATGAACCCAAACATAATTTAACCATTGGAGTATAATATATATATATAGCCTATAATAAATTATATATATTAATATATATATTATATATATATATAAAGACCCTTATAAATATATATCATGTCGGCAATAAAATATAAAATATATATCCAGATAATATAAATCCATAACTCGTATAATGCATACAGATAATGTCTGAAATAATATAACTGTATAATATATATATATAAGTATAATATAAATTATAATTCAGTAAATGCCGTACAATAAGACTATTGTTAATTATGATTTATAATTTAATACATATATATATAATCAATAATTATTATATACTGACTACTATAATATATATACGGCATGTATACTACGTAAATATTTGGAAGTATAAAAATATAAATATTTATATACGAATTTATTATTAATATTATATATAAAATATATATATATATATAATAATAATATATTTCATAGAAATGCTAGGCTGATATATAGACAAATTACACTATATACCATACTTTGAGTCGATATACTATATAAATTATATATATTATTATATATATATATATATAACGACTCACTAAAATGATTAAAATATTAATATATAAATTAAAAATATAATATATATAAAATAATATATTAATTAATGATAATAATAAATAAAATAATAATAATAATAATATATAATAATAATAATAATAATTAATAAATAAATTAAATAATAATACATAATTAATAAATAATAAAAATTAAATAAATATAATAATAATATATAAATAATAAAATTTAATAAAAATTTTAGAGAATAAATAATTATATTTAAAATCAATTATATATAATAGTAACTATTTTTATATACATCGAATAGAAAACATTATATAAGAACATTATATAATAATATTATGAACAATAAATTTATCAATATAAATAAATACATCTGTATATTAAGATATATAATTAAAGAATCGTATAATATATAATAAATAAAATAATAAATGTTTTCTATAATAAATAATAATATAACAGAATAATAATAATAACTAATTTTATATCAAAATAAATATAATTCAAAAACAAATAAATATATATATACACTATATAAAGAGAATTAAATTCTTAATAAACTGACCATACATATGGAAATAAAATTCAGATTAAGCACTCCGTGTATTAGATAATTAATTGACCTGATAATATATCAAATTCTCCACTACACTCGAGTATCGGTTGGCTCCTAAAGCCCGGACAAAGGAGGACGCAATGGAAAAAAACATCATTGATTTTTCTTGTGACTCTTTTGAGTGAAGTGACAGAAGATATTAGAGAATCACACACCACATGTTGATAAATCGAGACAGAAATTTCTGAGCTCAGAAATAGTTGATCTCTATGATAAAATATCGTAAAACGAAAAGAATAACACTTAGTCAACTCTGTGAGAGAAAGATATGCATATAACCATTTACTTATTCTCACATAAGAATTATTAAAAAATTCGTAGTCTCAATATCAATTAGTTGTAATATTTTTTTAAGAGATAGCTACGAACAACACCTATAGTTTCTCCTAACCTAACGTAGTTATACTCACTACGAAGTTAAGAATAATAAATTTAGCGAGTCACGAGAAACCATTTGAATTGATAAAACATGTTATAATGATGTCGTTTTAGAGCTCTCAACCAAAATCAGTAGAACTATAAATGGTCATCTATCTTATAGTATATAACCCCAGTTTAATTAAATTATTCTTAAGAGGAACTATAGATAATCAAAACATATACACTTGTTTGATATATCATGAAACTTCTTAATCCAATTTCACACTCACAAAATATTAGAGTTATAATTTCACAATATAATTTGAAATTGGTTTGATTTCATACATATCACCTAGGTGTAATTATAGAGTTATAATTAACTCCGCCGTGACTACTCTTAGTATAGAGTGTAAATATCTATATTCCTAGTATTAACGTACTATATCTAGATTATAGACCCTATTAATTATAATTATTACGAATATTAACGTATAAAGTATAAAAAGTTTGAGACTTGAAAAAAGTATTATAAGCGTTAGTTTTAAATGAAAATAAATATAAAATCAGATTACTAAATATATAAATGCATTGTATGATAGTTATCAATTTATATCAACGGAGTATTAATTATATACTATATATATATATAATATATATATATAAGGCCCTATAAGTTGATTTAATACGATATTAACATATTTTATTAACTAATACACTCATTTAAAAAAAGTAGGAAGGGAGTATTCTTATATTTAATAACTATACTACTTCATTTTCACTGAAACGATACAAGAAAAATATTCTAAATTATTTATATTATTTATATTACTAGACAAGTTCAATCAGCGACTTATAGACAGTACGAGTCGAAAAATAACGTAAAAAGCTTTGATTATATTGAATAATTATTTACCACATATATCACTACCAGTTATATTATAACTTCCTCATAAAGTGTTCCGTAGTTTTCAATTAGATTCCATATATTTACTAAATTTATAATAATACATAAAATTATACTATTTAAGTAGAATATAAATATTAGTTATTGGCTCAAAGAGTCTTATAATATACTACTATATATTATGAAAAATATGACACACGTAAAATCTTATGATAGAACATCATATAAATAGCATAATTGAAATATAACGCACTAAATATTCATTAAAGAATATATCTTTATTAAGTATACTATTGATCTAGCACGATTTCCAAATTGTTAAATTATAATTATATATATCATATACATAATTATAATAATTAACTAATATATATATTAATATTATTATATATATACTATATATACTATATATATTATATTATTATAATATAATAATATATATAATATAATATAATAATATTATATTTATAACTATATAATTATATAATATATATATATATATATGATATAAATATATATCATATATATAATTATTATATATTATATATATAATATATATTATATAGTAATATATATTAAATATATTAAATATATATATATAAGATTAATTAATATAATTACTAATATAATAATATATATATATATAATATATATAATATATTATATATTAATAATATATATATATTATTATAATATATTCTGAAAATACTACGAAAAAAACTAATTTATAATGGCTACGACCCTATACTATGTATAATTATAATAATATATTTTAATATATTACTAGGTAGTATATAACTGAGATATATACGACTAGTATTATATTATATATAATATAGTATTATATATTATATATTAATATATATATATATATATAATATAGATATATATATATATATATATATATATATTATATTATATATATTATATATATTATATATATACTTATATAGTTATATATATTTATATACATATTATATATATATATAATTATTAGTTATATATATATATATACATGAGAGTAAGAGAAAGACTCTATAAAATTTAATGAAGCTTAATTTAAATAATTAATTAAAGTCAATCCTATCAAACTTTATAATGAATTCTGAGCAACCTATGCAGACACTCATATAATACTATATATAATATATATATATATATATAATAATAATATATATTATATATTATATATATATATAATATATATATATATAGTATATATAAATATACTATCGCCACTATTCATGGGCACCTCCCTAAATTAAAGGAAAGGAAGTAAATAAAAGCGAGGTGATAAACCGAGCTAAATCCAACCTTTG
Source organism: Trachelipus rathkii (assembly GCA_015478945.1). Classification (NCBI taxonomy): domain Eukaryota; kingdom Metazoa; phylum Arthropoda; class Malacostraca; order Isopoda; family Trachelipodidae; genus Trachelipus; species Trachelipus rathkii. The sequence goes on from JABUQX010044034.1 coordinate 9,679, forward strand.
AGATGTGCAGCGACTGAAATTTTCGAGTGGGAAAATGAAATACCTATGGGAAGAACAGATGATCGACAAGAATTTCCACAGAAGGAAATGTGTCTGAATGAAGGGGGTTACAAGAACGAGCAAGCAGTTAATCTCTAAACCAAAGAGTTTGTGCTAAAAAGAGGCAGTTAATAAACTAAAGAAGAGGTAAACTACTGAACCGTTGAGCATCTGTCATATCAGTAAAGTAGTAGTACCTAATAGAAAGAGGTAGATAATCAACGTACGTCCCCCAAGCGATTAAGTAGTTAAGCGGGTTAGGAATGATAAACAGTTCATCTAATCTTCCCACAAACTGAGCCTAGTCCTAAAATGACTATCCCCAAATGTCTAACAGTGCCTCTATACAAGGGCAAATAAGAACCTTATACACTCAATATTAATCTTCTAAAATTTATATTCGTTAGATTTTCTTTCTCCTTATTTATTCTCTTTAATGTCAACGTCTGGAGGAAAAAGGACACAAGAGAAGGCCTAATGGAGAAACCCACAAAAAAAATGCACGCAAAAAGAGTGGGGAAGGACAAGACGTTGAAAATATAATACTTGAGGAATGAACATTAAAAGGTAATGTGAGGTCAGTGACCTGAACAGGAAAAAAGGTAAAAATTGAAGTGAATAATAAAGTGAAAGACGAAAAGACTCCTCAAAGGATGGTCGCATAGCGACAAGGGATTTCAGACGAGCAATGTCGTTGTAAAGCAGCGATAGAATAAAAGAAGAGTGGTGTAACAATTCGCGGCAAAAAAAGACCGAAAAGAAGTGAGTCTGTGAGAGCTGAGAGATGACTACCTCACACAAGAACGAACCGCACTCCCTACGCAGTGCGAGCACTGAAAGGATTTTGAGTATAAAGAGTATATACCTGCATACGCACACATTTTACTTACTTTACTCATTCACCGAATCAACAGACAGAAGATCTGGTCACCGACCATTAGTTTTTACCGGGGGCCCTAGCTACTCTTAGTTTCGCCATTGATATATATATATATAATATATATAATATATATATATTATAATATTTTATATATATATATATATATATATATATATAATATATATATATATATAATATATATATTATTATATATATATATTATTATTTTATATATGGGGCATGTTGTTACCCGTGTTATTGTATAGTAGTGAGACTATGGTCTGCAATAAGAGGTATAGATTTAAAGTTTCAATATGTTCAGATGACAATCTTAGGGGCGTGCTATAGGTGTGAGAAGAATTAATAAATGAGGAATGACGTATTAGAGAGTTGTTGGTGTGAAGAAAGGGGGTAAATGAGAGAATAAATGAAAGTATGTTTTGAGATGGTTTTTTCATGTGGAAAGGATGGAAAATAGTCGGTTGGTTAAGCGGATGTATCAGTGGAGAGTGTGTTGGGAACCGACCGGCTGGGAGACAAAGAAAAAGTGAATTGAGTCAGAAAACGAATGTTTGAAGGAGAAGACAATGGAGTTTGGCAGAAGGCGAGAAATAATGTGCTTAATAATAAGCGAAATGGCGGGTTTTGTGAGGGGTTCGTTGTGGCCACCTTGGGCCAAAGGGAATGAACCTTTCATTGAACGATTTTAACATAGTGGGGTCCCGTCCGCGGTCCGCGTGAAGCTCTAAGGCGTGGATTTTCTGACTGCGACAACGAGTTTTTTACTATTAATGGTAAGAGGGGGCGGTAAGGCTGGGTTTCTTTTCGACTTTTGTCATATTCTTCTACTGCTTTTTTTTCCAATGTACGTTACTCACCTTACTCTCAGTCTTGGGAAAAAAAGGTAGATAAGAGAAGAAGAAGAAGAAATATATACTGTATATATATATATATATATATAATTATATAATATATATATATATTATATAATAATAATATATTATTATATATATATATATATTAATATATATAATATATATATATATATATTATATATATATATATATATAATTATATAATATAAATATATATATATATATCAGTATATATATAAATATAACAAAAGTTGACAGTCCTATTAATATTAATTAAAATTGTTATAATAAAACTCAAATTTTATTATATTGCAATTACTTTATTAATTTCATCTTTAATTTAGTTACAATTGTTAATTAATGTATATATTTATTTTTAAATGTTTCGTTTGTTCATTTTGAAACTTTCTCTTCTTTTCGTTCAGCAGAAGAGCATCAATGATGTCGAATGGAGGATCATTGATAGAAAAAGGTAATAATAGATTCTCCCGATATACCGTTATTATAGTATCAATAACAATAAATTAATACTTTCAATATATATATATATATATATATATATATATATATATATAATATATATATCATATATATATATATATATATATATATATATATATATATATAATATATATATATTATATATATATATATATATTTATAGTATATATAATATTATATATATATATAATATTATATATATTATATATATATATTATATATATTATATATATATATATATAATATATAATATATATATATTTATGTAATATATAATATATTAATATATATATATATATATATATATATATTATATATATATATTATATATATATTATATAATAATATATATATTATATATATATATATATATATATATTATTTCAATTATAATTACTGTGTAATATAATTATGATAAAAATTATTTTAAATATAATTTTAATTATGAATTATAATTTGTATGCATTATATTTTACCTCCAGAGTTTAAGGACCAACTGCAGCTCAAATTCCTTCACCAAAAGTTGT